>JAPDSC010007243.1:0-30583 GCA_026290005.1 Latrodectus geometricus | reverse complement strand
AATTTTTCAAAAGTATATTAGACGTCACCCAAACAATTCGCCTTACTGTGTCTTCAGGTGTATGGCCAGAGAAACAAGTATCTACATCATTGTAAATTTCAAAGTTATTCATTAACGACATTATTAATTGAGTGTAAATTTTCTTTGGTTAGACTCCTTAAGAAATTTACCTTCATAATAAGGTGACAATAATTTTTGGGCTATTATGAAAGAAAAACTTAAAACTCTAATGACATCAGAATTAGGAAAGTGTAATCTTCCTCTATTTAACCCCTCAGGGGGTTTACTTTGTTTAAGTAAACACGGGTGTCACAATCCTGAGGTACCCCAGTGATCTGTCCTCTTCTTTATCTTCTTCTCTCTTCTCCTCTACTGCTTTTTCTTCCTTTTCTCTCTCATTGTGGTTTCCTCTGATGAGGTTGAGGGCTCCCCTTGAGCAGCTGTCACCGCTCTGTTGCTATTAGCTACTCTTGGGGACTAAATCACCCACGTGTTTGCCGTGCGTGGAGACCCGTGTCCCTGGAAAGGAGGGTCCTGGTAATTGAGGCCGACAGAGACCAATACATTACTTTGGCCTCTGCTTCAGGTAAACGGGAGGTGCGTTATGCTCCTCAGCACATCAATCGGCTTTATGGATCAAGCGATCGGTACATCTGCTGGATGACTCGTTAAGGGTGGAGGCCATCACAGGGATGTACTGTGAGCGTATAGGACTTGGCTAGCACTGGTGCAGCTGGTCTGCATCCCCTTGTTGGACTCGGTGGTGGGTGGTGCGGTCAAGTCCTGAAATTTTAAAACTTTCAAATGGATGCTACAAATTTTTCTTTTCTCCCACGGGAGCAAATGTTGAATAAATGTTAAGCCAAATTTTATATTATTAAAAGAAAGGAGAATACTTTTGCATCTGTTTCTCCTTTTCTGATATCAAAAGGAATATCGGCATCAATTGGAGAGGTGAAAAATATCCAGAAAATGCGCTCTGGTGATTTACTGGTAGAGGTTGCATCGGATATTCAAGCAGCCATTTTTGCAAATATGCAATACTTGGCTAATTTGGAAGTGACAGTTGTGCTTCACTGTAATCTTAATTTTTCACGTGGCGTCATCTCAGCTAGAGATTTGTTCAATATGCCGACGGCAGAGATTCTAGAAAATCTGCTTGATTAAATGGTCTGTGGTGTAAACGCATTCAAGTCAGAAGAGTTAGTGTATATATAGACACAAAACATCTCATTCTGACATTTGCGTCCACAGACCTTCCAAATTATGTCAAAGCAGCATATATGAATCTACCCGTCAGGCCATACATTCCAAACCCACTGAGATGTTTTCAGTGCCAGCGTTTCAGACACTCGAAGAGTGCTTACAGGGGTAAAGTCACCACGCTCGATGCGCGGTGGTTGACCACGATAGCTCTAACTGCAAAGCAAAAGAAAGGTGTGTCAACTGCCATGGTGACCACCCATCATACTCTCGAATCTGTCCACACTGGATACTGGAAAAGGAAATAGCCACGGTTGAGATCAAACAAAAAATATCCTATCTTGAGGCCAGAAAAATTGTCTCTCCACGAACTCCACAAGCTGGAGTTAGTTATGCAACAGCTGCCAAGAAAACATATAATTACCAGTAGCACACAAACTGATTCTGAAATCACCTCTTCTACATTACCCCAGAACCTGACTCCAAAAACCAAAACATCTATTTTGAACACAATTAAAAGAAAAGCTTTTCTAGCTAAATCAAAAGCCTTGAAGGCTCATAAACTAAAATATTCTAAGGGGGGCCTTTGTAAGTCCTGATTATCCACCCGCAAAGCTTTGTCTCTGGAAGCTGACGCGGTTTCTCTTCATCCTTCGGACGATGACATATCGTTCGAGGAGATGTCAGATGATATGCCTTCCAGCTCCGGGAGAGGAGCTTCTCAAATTAAGTAATAACTTCCTTTGTTTCATGGAACCGCCATGGTTTGCATTCTTCTCTTGATGACATCAAGTCTATTACATCAGCTTATAACCCCGCATGTGTGGCACTTCAGGAAACATTCCTGAAGTCTACAAACAAAATTTCTCTGCGTGGGTTTATATGCTTTCGAAAAGACTGTGGTGATGATGGTGCAGTGTCTGGAGGTGTTTGTATATTAACATCTAATAATTTTCTCAGCACTGTCCATCCAATCAATAAAACTCTACAGGCTGTAGCTGTTAAAATTCACACAACTTGTTTGATTACAGTCTGTAGTTTGTATTTACCACCACATGATGTCATCCGCCAAGAAGAACTTGATAATTTAGTTGATCAGCTGCCTACACCGTTTTTGTTAGTAGGTGACTTTAACAGACATAATTCTCTGTGGGGAAGTGATGATATTAATTATTGCGGCCGTCAGATAGAGCAATCCATTTCTGATAATTGTCTCTGTCTGATCAATACCGACGAGAAGACATCTTTCCACATACCCACAAGAACATTTCATTCTCTTGATCTGGCCATTTGTTCTCCCTCGCTTCTGCCATTGTTAAATTTAACAGTAGGAAATGATCTGTATAATAGCTATCATTTCTCTCTTTTCATCTCCCAGACTGGAGGTAGTAGTGTGCAGCAACGTGTACCTACTTACGTGTACAGTCGGGCAGATTGGACAGTATTTACACAATTGGCAGTCGTCAATGATGAGATGGTCATGATCGATGATATTGATGAAGCCATTCACAAAGTCACTGAAACAATTATGAGTGCAGCTGATACAGCAATACCCAAAAGTTCTTCTACATTAAAAAGGCGTTGCAAGCTGTGGTGGAACATTGAATGCCAAGAAACTTATAAAAATCAAAGGAAGTTATGGGGGTTATTTTGGAGATACCCCACGACGGAGAATCTTATTGCCTTTAAGAGAGCAAAAGCATTAGCTCGATGAGCTATTTGTCAAAGTTAGAGAGAATCTTTGTCTCGTTATCTTTCTTCAATAACATCTTCCACATCCAGTAAGCAGTTATGGAGAAGATTGAAAGCAGCCAATGGTATTTATTGGGAATACTCTATTCCTGTTTTAAAAACCAGAGCAGCTATACACTCTTTTCCTACGGATATCGGTAATGACCTTGGTGAAACTTTTTGTAGTGTCTCAAGCACTGACTCTTACAATCCTTCGTTTTTAAGAATTAAGAGTCATGCTGAAAAAACACCAATTTCTTTCAAGCATGGCCAAGCTTTACCTTATAACAGCGAATTTCGGATGTCGGAACTGGAGAAAGCATTGAAACAGGCTAATAACACCAGTCTAGGTCCAGATGGAATCAGGTATTACATGCTTCAACATTTAGGTCTAGAATCCTTATCGAACTTCTTGCAATTGTTCAATAGGATCTGGACTCAAAATGAATTTCCATCTTTTTGGAGTAAAGCTATAGTGATTCCGATTCTCAATCCTGGTAAGGATCCTTCTGAACCTTCACATTATCGACCAATAGCTCTGACCAGCTGCTTATGTAAGAGTCTCGAACGAAAGGTCAACGCCCGACTCGTATATGACTTAGAAACAAATAAATTTATTCCTATGAATCAGAGTGGCTTCCGTAAATGAAGATCCACTCTAGATAATGTAACATATTTGGAGACCCAGATTCGCAACGCATTTGTTCGAAGAAACCATCTGTTCTCCATTTTCTTTGGCATCGATATCGAGAAGACATACGACCGTACATGGCGATATGGAATTCTCCGTACATTATATGATTTTGGATTCAGGGGTAATTTACCGATATTCATTCAAAATTTTTTACGCTCCCGTGTTTTTAAAGTTCGTATTGGTTCATATACATCCAATACTTTTATACAATCTGAGGGTGTTCCTCAGGGTTCTATTTTAAGCGTCACCCTTTTTAGTTTATTCATCAGTAACATTCTTCATCACTTACCTTCATCAATTCAAAGCACTTTGTTTGTAGACGATCTGCAAATATCATGTCAGGGGTCAAATATGCGATTAATTGAGTGACAATTACAAACTGCTGTAAATAAATTAGCTGCATGGTGTGCTGAAAATGGCTTTACTGTATCTCCTGGCAAGAGTATCTGTGTTCACTTTTGCAGGAAGACAAGCCTGCATAATGATCTAGTCATTCACATCAACAATACTCCAATACCTGTGGCCCCTCAGGGGGTTTACTTTCTTTAAGTAAACACGGGTGTCACAATCCCGAGGTACCCCAGTGATCTGTCCTCTTCTCTTTCTTTTCTTCTCTTCTCTACTCTTCTGCTTTTTCTTCCTTTTCTCCCTCATTGTGGTTGCCTCATATGAGGTTGAGGGCTCCCCTTGAGCAGCTGTCGCCGCTCTGTTGCTAATAGCTACTCTTGGGGACTAAATCACCCACGTGTTTGCCGTACGTGGAGACCCGTGTCCCTGGAAAGGAGGGTCCTGCTAATTGAGGCCCCCAGAGACCAATACATTACTTTGGCCTCTGCTTCAGGTAAACGGGAGGTGTGTTGTGGTCCTCAGCACATCAATCGGCTTTATGGATCAAGCGATCGGTACATCTACTGGGTGACTCGTTAAGGGTGGAGACCACTTCAGGGATGTACTGTGAGCGTATAGGGATTGACTAGCACTGGTGCAGTTTACTTGCATCCCCTTGTAGGACTCCGTGGTGGGTGGTGCCGTCGGTCCCCGAATTTTGTATAATCCTACATGGAAAAAAAGACTTTCTCCTCACTCCCTCGGGAGCAACAAATGCAATTGTGTAATGCCAAATTTTTCATATTAAAAAGAATTGGAGATTCTTTTGAATTTGTTTCTCCTTTTCTGATTGAGAAGAGTATTACTTCTTACCTAGGAGAAGTAAAATCTATTAAAAAGTTACGTTCGGGTGTTCTGCTAGTCGAAACTGCATCCGAGAAACAATCTATGCTGATGCAAGGCATGAAAGCCATAGCTAACATCTCTGTTACTGTCGAACCTCACGGCAAATTAAATTTCTCACGTGGTGTTATTTCTGCTGAGGACTTATACCACACGCCAACAGAGGAAATACTAGAAAACCTGCAAAGCCAGAAAGTCTGTAGTGTCAAAAGAATTACGATCATGAGGGATGGTATTGTCTTGAATACCAAACATCTGATTTTGACATTCGCGACACCAGACTTACCTGAGTATATCAAAGTCGCCTATATGAGGTGTTCTGTTCGGCCGTACATTCCAATTCCTCTCAGATGTTTCCAATGCCAACGTTTTGGGCATTCTAAAATTGCTTGCCGAGGTAAACTTAATTGCGCCCGTTATTCTGACGTTGGCCATGACAGCCTTACCTGCGATGCCAAAGAAGTAAGTGTCAATTGTAAAGGCAATCACACTTCTTACTCTCGATCATGCCCAGTTTGCAAACTGGAAAAAGAAATTACTACGCTCAAAATTACGAAAAATATATCATATCCAGAGGCTCGACGGTTAGTAACTTCTCGAGCTCCTGTAGCTGGTGTTAGCTATGCGGCTGCTGCTAAAAAGACAACTCGGTCTTGTAGCACGCAGACAGAAGAAGGCTCATGTCCTTCAGTTCGTCTGTCCTCAAAGATCACGAACACAACCAAGCCTCTTTCCAGTCTTAACAAAATAACAGCAAAATCAAAAGCCTTGAAAGCGAGAAAATTAAAACTCTCTAAGGAAGGCCATCGAATACCTTCCTCACTCTCAAAGAAAACCCTCCGGGCCTTGGATGGAGACACTGATAACCTGCATCCCTCAGATGATGATTTCAGCTTAGAAGATTCATCTGAGATGACCATCAGTAACAGCGATAAAGGTTAGTGTTCATATTCCATAAATGACTTCCTTTGTTACATGGAATTGTCGTAGTTTCCGGCCTCGAATTGATGATGTTAAATCCATCATCTCCTACTACAATCCTGTATGTGTGGCTCTACAGGAAACATTCCTGAAGCCCACTATTGGCTCTAAACTACGAGGATTTCAATGCTACAGAAATGATTATGATGGTAGTGCCACTGCAAGCGGTGGTGTTTGTATATTCACATCAAACAAATACCCTAGCACAGCTCATCAGCTTCGCACTACACTGCAGGCTGTATCTGTCAAAATCTATTCTACATGTCTAATCACTGTCTGTAGCCTTTATTTACCACCAAATGACATCATTCAAGCTGAAGAACTAAATGAATTAGTTGATCAACTCCCAGCTCCATTTTTATTGCTCGGTGATTTTAACGGTCATAGTCCTTTGTGGGGTAGTGATGATACGAATACTCGCGGTCGTCAGATTGAGCAGTTCATATCTGATAACTCTCTCTGTCTGCTAAATACCGACGAGAAGACTTATTTCCACGAACCTACAAGGACATTTCACTCTCTTGACTTAGCTATTTGTTCTCCGTCACTTCTGCTGTTGCTGAATTTCCCTGTTGGAAATGACCTTTTCAAGAGCGATCATTTCCCTCTTATCGTGACTCAGACTGGAAGTAATAATGTGTCCCATAGGCCACCGAATTATGTGTACAGTCGAGCCGATTGGGTTCTTTTCACGCAATTGGCCGTGATTATAGAAACAAGAGTTAAGAGTGATGCTATTGATGATGCCGTTAAATATGTCGCTGAAACAATAATCAAAGCTGCGGATGTAGCTATCCCAAAAAGTTCCTCTACTCCACACAAACATATAAAACCCTGGTGGAATGAAGACTGCCGACTATATTATAAGAAACAAAGGAAGCAATGGAATATTTTCCGAAGATACCCTACTACGTTGAACCTTATTGCCTTTAAAAAAGCCAAAGCTCAAGCTCGTAGAGTCAGACGCCAGAGTCAAAGAGAATCTTGGATTCGTTACGTGTCTTCAATTACATCATCGACATCCAGCAAACAATTGTGGAGGAAAGTAAAAGCAGCCAATGGTATTTATCAGGATTGTTCCATTCCTGTTTTAAAAACTGGAGCTGCTGAGCATTCCTCAACGGTTGACATTGCCAATGTCATCGGAGAAACCTTTGCTAGTGTGTCCAGCTCTGATTCCTATAGTCCCGGTTTTCAAAGGTCTAAACGAATAGCTGAGCTTCGTGGAGAGAAGGGATAGTGATTCCTATTTTGAAACCGGGCAAAGATTCCTCTGACCCTATGAGTTATCGTCCAATAGCTCTTACGAGTTGCCTATGCAAAACTTTTGAGTGTATGGTCAATGCTAGACTCACTTACATCTTAGAGAAGAATAATTGCATCCCTCCTGATCAAACTGGCATTCGAAAAGGTCGATTCGCTATTGATAATATAATAGATCTGGAATCCCACATTCGAAATGCCTTTGTAAGGAGAAACCATCTTGTTGCAATCTTCTTTGATATAGAGAAAGCATATGATCGTACGTGGCGCTATGGCATTCTCCGTACTATGTACCATCTTGGCTTTAAGGGTAATCTTCCCATTTTCATAAAGAACTTTTTAGCCCTCCGTCGTTTTAGAGTGCGCATTGGAAATACACATTCCATTACTTTTATCCAAGTTGAGGGTGTTCCTCAAGGCAGCGTTTTAAGCGCGACCATTTTAACCTTTTCATCAGCAACATACTTCATCAATTACCACCTTCTGTTCATAGTAATTTATATGTTGACGACTTGCAAATTTCATATCAAGAATCAAACATGAATATAATTGAAAGACAATTGCAAACAGCTGTAAATAATCTCACTGCTTGGTGTGAACAAAATGGCCTTAGCATATCTCCGAGTAAGAGTTGCTGTGTTCATTTCTGCAGGAAAACTAGTTTTAACCATGATCCTGTGCTTCACATTAACGGTAGACCTATCCCTGTTGTCAATGAGATAAAATTTCTTGGCGTGATTTTCGATAATAAATTAACTTTCCTTCCGCATGTGTTACATCTGCGGAAGAAGTGCCAACGACTGCTCAATATCCTCAAGGTGCTTTCGAATACATCTTGGGGTGCAGATCGCGTGTCACTCCTTCGAATTTACCAGTCAGTAATTTTATCTCGCATTGACTACGGTTGTGTTGCTTACGGATCAACTAGATCTTCCGTTTTACGCAGATTGGACACAATTCATCACTCTGCTTTAAGAATATGCTCAGGTGCATTTCGCACTTCACCCGTCCAGAGTCTATATGTAATCTACCAACAATTACCATTAGACCTGCGGCGGATGCAGCTGTCTTTTAGTTATTATTCGAAAATTATGTCCTCACCTCATCATCCCTTACATTCTACGATTCCAAATGCAGCTCTTAAGAGATTGTATAATGCCAGACCATTCAGCATTCAACATTTTCTCACGCGTATTAAATCTTATGTTTTGCTGTCTGACCTATGTGATGTCCGGATTGAGTCTATAGACTTTTTCGTACATCCTCCTTGGTATGACCCACGCATTACAGTACTTAACGCCTTTGAAATCTATAAAAAGTCGGACACAACTCCTGCTATTTTTCAACAGCTTTATGCATCTCATCGCTGTCAGTATGCTATGTACACTCCCATCTATACTGATGGATCCAAAACTGCGGGGCACGTTGGCTGTGGAGTTTATGTTAACAATACCTCCTTCAGTTACAGCCTTCACAAAACTTGCTCCATTTTCACTGCTGAAGCCATGGCTATTTACCGTGCACTTCAGTACGGGAGTACCAAAAATGTACATAAATATTGCATTTATACTGACAGTAAGAGTGTTTTAGAAGCCTTGAAAAATTGTAATTTTAATTGCCATCCAGTTGTGTCGAAAATTTTCAAATTGCTTGATTCCATCTCTCGCACTGGATTCGAGATACTGTTTTGCTGGATACCAAGCCACATAGGAATAGATGGTAATGAGAAGGCTGATGCGGCTGCGAGGTCTGCATCAACTTCTATTCTGCCTTCGGTTATATCAATAGATGTGAGAAAAGGAATAAAACATTTTATAAATTCTCTTTGGCAGAAATCTTGGAAAATTCAAGTCAGCAACAAACTCGATTCCATTTTTTCATTTATCATCCCATTACATGTTTTACCTGTACGAAGTGCAGATGTCAGACTGACTCGACTTCGTATTGGTCACACGCGTTTCACCCACAAACATCTCTTTTTGAGTGATTTAAATTCTTGGTGTGAAACGTGTGATGAACCATACACAGTGCATCATATTTTAATTGTTTGTCCAGATTTTAACCATTTGCGCATCATCTTTTTTAAGAGTGATATTTTAACATTACAAGACTTGTTAGGGGAACCACCCCATCGCAATCTGTTTGCGTTTTTAAAAGCTATTGATTTTATTCATTTTATCTAAATTTAGAAATATTTTAATCACAAGGTTTAAATTTTATCCATTTTATCAACTTACAAAAATATTTTAATCACATGTTTTCTAATTTCTATAAATACGCATATCATTTTCATAAAATACTTTATTTTAAAATTTTATGCTTTTAAGATTTTAATGGGCTTAGGCAATGCAATTACTTCCAAACAGATGTCTGGCGCAGCTTGTCCTTATTTGGACCTTGCGCCATTAAAACCAACCAACCAATACCTGTGGTCAATGAGGTATAATTCCTCGGAGCGATTTTCGACAGAAGATTAACTTTTCTTCCGCATATCCTATATCTGCAACAGAAATGTAAGCGATCGCTTAATATCCTCAAGGTGTTAACAAATACAACTTGGGGTGCAGATCGCTCATCACGCCTTCGGGTTTATCAATATTTGATATTATCCCGAATTGACTACGGATGTGTTGTATATGGATCTGCAGGGTCTTCCGTCTTACGCAGATTGGACACTATTCATCACTCTGGCTTGAGAATATGTTCTGGCGCATTTCGCACATCACCCGTCCAGAGTCTATATGTGATATGTCATCAATTACCACTAGACCTGCGACGAATGCAGCTGTCTCTCAATTACTACGCTAAAGTTATGTCGACCCTTCATCTCCCACTACGCTCCATGGTTCCAAACGCCTCTATTAAAAGACTTTACGATGCTCGCACAATGAACATCCCACCTTTTCTCACACGAATAAAGTCATATTTGTCCCTTACTGATCTACGTGATTTGCGGATTGAATCACCAAATTACTTTGCTCATCCGCCTTGGTATCACCCGACACATGATTTTATTTATTCTTTTGCTAAATACGGAAAATCTGACACCACACCTATTGTCTTTCAACAGCTATTTTATTCTCATCGCTCTCAGTATCAGTCATACAAACCAGTATTCACAGATGGATCTAAATCAGCAGGACATGTCAGCTGAGGTATTTTTATCAATAATACATGTTTTAGTTACAGCCTACATCCGTCCTGCTCCATCTTCACTGCTGAAGCAACAACCATTTAGTATGATCTTCAGCAGGTGAATACAGACGACTATCGTGAATTTTGTATATATACTGACAGCATGAGTGTTTTTGAAGCTTTGAGGGGCAATAGTTTTAATAGTCATCCTGTTGAGTCCAGAATTTTCAGAGTTTTGGAATCCCTTGCTGGCAAGGGTTACAAAATTTTATTTTGTTGGGTACCAAGTCACGTAGATCTTGATGGAAATGAGAGAGCGGATGCAGCTGCAAAGGCTGCATCAGGTCAAATTTTACCATTAGTTCCACTCTCTGATGTGAGAAGGGGTGTAAAATCATTAATTTATACTCTTTGGCAGGTATCGTAGAATATGCAGGCTGTCAATAAATTACATTCTATTTTTTCATCCGTCACCTCATTACATGTTTTACCACTACGAAGAGCAGATGTTATTTTAACTCGCCTTCTTATCGGACACACACGTTTCACACACAGACATTTGTTTCTAAATGAATTGAATCCATGTTGTGAAACTTGTGATGTACCATATACTGTAAATCATATTTTAACCTCATGTCCTGTTTTTAACGTTTACCGTTTTAAATATTTTCAAACATAACATTTAACCACGTATGATTTAGTTGGGGAGTCACCCCACCGAAAAATTTTTCCTTTTTAAAGTAAATTGGTTTCCTTAATTTTATTTAAATTTTTTGAATTTTATTTTACTTTCATATACTTATGGATTTTTTGGACTTTAAAACAAATATATACATTAATTTTTGTGTTTTAAATTTTTAAAGTTGAGTTTGGGTTTTGGGTATAATTTATCAATTTTCTTTAAAACTTAATTTTTGGCGCATCTTGTCCTCTTTGGACCTTGCGCCACAAAACCCAACCAACTAACTAACTAACTAACCCAGTGATCTGTCCTCTTCTTTCTTTTCTTCTCTCTTCTCCTCTACTGCTTTTTCTTCTGTTTCTCCCTCGTTGTGGTTGCCTCTCATGAGGTTGAGGGCTCCCGTTGAGAAGCTTACGCCGCTCTCTTGCTATTTGCTTCTCTTGGGGGCTAAATCACCCACGTGTTTGCCGTGCGTGGAGATCCGTGTCCCTGGAAAGGAGGGTCCTGGTAATTGAGGCCCCCAGAGACCAACACATTGCTTTGGCTTCTGCTTCAGGTAAACGGGAGGTGTGTTGTGGTCCTCAGGACATCAATCGGCTTTATGGATCAAGCGATCGGTACATCTGCTGGATGACTCGTTAAGGGTGGAGGCCATTACAAGGATGTACTGAGAGCGTATAGGACTGGGCTAGCACTGGTGCAGCTGGTCTGCATTTCTTTTTTGGACTCAGTGGTGGGTGGTGCGGTCAAGTCCCAAAATTATAATTATATTATGGAAAACAGGAAATTATCTTTTCTCCCACGGGAGCATCTATCAAATGATTCAAATAGTAAATATTTTATTGTTAAAATAAAAGTGGGTTCTTTTTAAAAAGTATCCCCTTTTCTTATACAAAAAGGAATATCGGGTTTTGTAGGAGAAGTCAGCAGTATCCGGAAAATACGTTCTGGTGACTTATTGATAGAGGTTGCAAACTCTACTCAGACATCTAAAATAACCAATATGACATTGATGGCAAATATAGAGGTGATTGTCCTGCCTCATGGAAATTTAAATTTTTCACGTGGAGTGATTTCAGCAAGGGATTTGTTGAACACGTCGACGGATGAAATTCTTGATAACTGTAAAAGTCAAAAGGTCTGTGGAGTTGAATGCATTAGAGTCAGAAGTGAAGGGCAGTTTATTGATACTAAACATCTCATTCTGAACATTGCGACCCCAGACCTTCCTGAAAAAATAAAAGTTGCTTATTTGAATTTACGCGTCCGACTACATATTCCAAATCCTTTGCGATGTTTTCAATGCTAGTGTTTTGGACATTCGAGAAACGCTTGCAGAGGCAAACTTACCTGCGCTCGCTACGCGGTAGTGAGCCACGATAGTTCAAACTGCACAGCGAAGGAGGAATGTGTCAATTGTAATGGTGACCATCCCTCCTATTCTCGAAGTTGTCCTCAATGGGTTCACGGAAAAGAAATCACCACGTTAAAGGTTAAAAACAAGATTACATATCCTGAGGCTAGGAAAATTGTTGCCTGGCGTACGGCACACCCTGGAATGAGTTATGCAGCTGCAGCAAAAAAAGTCGCCAAGTATTTTAGCACACAAACGGATAATACCTTGCCACTTCCTGTAATGAGATTACTCCAATTACCAACAGAAAGGCCAAAATCCACATCAACATCTACTTTATTTAGAAAAGCTTATTTGGCTAAATCTCGAGGCTTTAAGGCCTCCAAATTAAAATCTGCAAAGGAGGGCCCTCGAAAATCCTCCTTATCCACCCGTAGAGCCATATCATCCCTGGAAGCTGATGCTGTCTCTCTTCATCCCTCGGACGATAATTTATCGTTCGAGGAAATCATAGAAGACTCGCCTTCCTGCTCCAGGGGAGGAGATTTTCAATTTAAATAATAACTTCCTTTATTTGTTGGAACTGCCGTGGTTTGCGTTCACAGCTTGATGACATCAAGTCTATTATATCAGCTTATAACCCCGTATGCATAGCACTTCAGGAAACCTTCCTGAAGTCTGCAAATAACATCACTATGCGTGGGTTTCAATGCTTTAGAAAAGACTGTGGTGACGATGGTGCAGTGTCTGGAGATGTTTGCATATTAACATCTAATGACTTCCCCAGCACTGTCCATCCAATCAATACAACCCTACAGGCTGTAGCTGTCAGAATTCATACAGCATATTTGATTACAGTCTGTAGTTTGTATTTACCACCACATGATGTCATCCGCCAAGAAGAACTTACATTAGTTGATCAGCTGCCTACACAGTTTTTGTTAGTAGAACTTTAACGGCTATAATACTTTGTGGGTAAGTGATGATATCAATTCACGCGGTCGTCAGATTGAGGGATTTATTTCTGATAATAGCCTCTGTATGATGAATAGCGACGAGAAAACATACTTCCACACACCCACAAGGACATTTCATTCTCTCGATCTCGCCATTTGTTCACCGTCACTTCTGCCATTGTTAAATTTAACAGTAGGAATGATCTCCATAACAGCGATCATTTCCCACTCATCAACTCCCAGACTGGAGGTAGTAGTTTACGAATTTCTCAACCTACTTACGTGTACAGTCGGGCAGATTGGACGTTATTTACACAATTGGCAGTTATTGATGATACAATGGTTTTGATCGAGAATATTGATAATGCCGTACATAAAGTCCCTGAAACAATAATAAGTGCATCTGATACAGCAATACCTAAATGTTCTTCTACACCAAAAAGGCGTTGCAAACCATGGTGGAACAATGAATGCCAACAAACATATAAAAAACAAAGGAAGTTATGTTGACTTTTCCGGAGGTACCCATCAACGGAGAATCTTATTGCAATTAAGAGAGCAAAAGCATTAGCTCGCAGAGATCGTCGACAAAGTCAGAAGGAATCCTGGTTTCGCTATGTATCCTCATTAACATCTTCCACATCCAGTAAGCAGTTACTGAGAAAAGTAAAAGCAGCAAATTGTATATATAAAGAATTTGCAATAGAATATTTATATAGAGAACCTGCAAATATCTTGCCAAGGATCAAACATGCATTTAATTGAGAGACAACTACAAACATCTGTTAATAAAATGCTGCATGGTGTGCAGAGAATGGCTTTACAATATCTCCTAGCAAGAGCTGCTTTGTCCATTTTTGCAAGAAGACTAGCCTTCACAATGATCCAATTATCCATCTGAACGACATTACAATACCCGTGGTCAACGAGATAAAATTTCTTGGTGTTTTATTTGAACAAAAATTGACCTTTCTTCCGCATGTTTTACATTCGGAAGAATTCTGAGCGATCGCTTAATATCCTCAAGGTGTTGTCAAATACATCTTGGGGTGCTGATCGCTTGTCACTCCTTCGATTCTATCAAGCACTCATTTTATCTCGTATTGACTATGGAAGTGTTGTGTCTGCTAGGACTTCTGTTTTACGCAGATTGGACACTGTGCATCACTCTGATTTGAGAATCTGTTCAGGCGCATTCCGCACATCACCCGTCCAGAGTCTTTATGCGATTTGGCAACAATTGCCTTTAGACCTGAGACGAATGCAGCTGTCTCTCAATTACTTCGCTAAGGCCAAGTCTGATAGACAACACCCTTTACGTTTCTTGGCTTTTACTCCTGCATTGAAAAGATTATATGATGCTCGCTCTTATAGCATCCAACCTTTTCTCACTCGTATTAAAAGTCATCTTTTCCTGACAGACATATGTGGTGTCCATTTCATTAAAACGGACTTACTTTTACATCCACCTTGGTTTGATCCACAGATATCTATAATTAATACCTTTGTTCAGTTTCGGAAATCGGACACAACTCCTACGATTTTTCAACAACTATTTTGATCACACCGATGTCAGTATTTATCTTATACGTCTGATTTTCTTCAATAATAGAATTAACGGCTACAACCTCCATACGTCCTGCTCCATTTTTACTGCTGAAGCTATGGCAATATACCAAGCGCTTCAGCTCGTGAATACAGAAAATTACTATAAAATTTGCGTATACACTGACAACTTGAATGTTATAGAAGCGTTGAAAAATTCGAATACATATAATCATCCTGTTGTGTCTAAAATTTTCCAAACTGTAGATTCCCTTGCTGGCAAGGGATATGATATTAAATTCTGTTGGAATTGTTCAGCCGGTTCCTCATACACAAATTGCATTTGAATGTTGTCGTGTAAGAAGGAGAAATGCGTACCAGCACGTTTCTGACTTCAAAAAAGGTCGAATTGTAGCGTACCGGGATTGCGGATTATCTTATCGCAGTATTGCTGCTCGCGTCGGTCGAGATCCAATGACTGTTAGCAAAATATGGAATCGATGGGTTCAGGATGGTAATGCGGAACGCCATGCTGGATCACAACGGCCTCCTATCAGTAGCAGCCGAGAAGACAGGCATATTAATCGCATGGCCATAATGGAGCATGAAACCACGTCACCAGCCGTGAGTCAAGAAACGGAGTCGTTTGGAAGACAACAAGTGTCTGCACGCACAATTCGACGACGTATGCAGCAGCATGGACTCTCAGCTCGGAGACCATGGCTGCAGCTTCCCTTGACGCTGCGTCATAGACAAGAGCGCCTTCAATGGTGTGATCAACGACGAACCTGGGCTTACGAATTGTCAGACGTCATCTTTCTATGTGAATCCAGGTTCTGTGTACAGCATCATGATGGTCGCATCAGTGTTTGGCGGCATCGTGGTGAACGCACACTGGAGGCATGCATTCGTCATCGTCATACTGGCCCATCACCTTGAATGATGGTATGGGGTGCCGTTGGATACACGTCTTGGTCACCTCATGTTCGCATTGACGTTGCTTTGAACAGTTCATGTTGTATTTCTGGTGTGTTACGACCCTTGGCTCTGCCCTTTATTTGAGCCTTGCGAAACCCTACGTTTCATCAGGATAATGCCCAACCGCATGTTGCCGGTATTGTACGGACCTTCCTTGATTCGGAACATGTTCGGCTGTTGCCCTGGCCAGCATGTTCTCCAGATCTTTCACCAATAGAAAACGTCTGGTCAATGGTTGCCGAGCGACTGGCTTGTCACCAAACGCCAGTCACTACGGTTGATGAACTGTGGCATCGTGTTGAAGCTGCATGGGCATCTGTACCTGTACATGCAATCCAATCTCTGTTTGACTCAATGCCCATGCGTATAACTGCTGTTATTACTGCCAGAGGTGGTTGTTCTGGATACTGATTTCTCAGGATTTATCCAGCCAAATATTTTGGAGACTTAATAACTTGTTATTTCTAGTATAATATATTTGTCCAATAAATATTATTTTGTTATCTGCATTTCTTCCTGGTGTAGCAATTTTAATGACCAGTAGTGTATATTTAAAAATTGAAGTGTTAATTTTAGCATAAAAAATTAAGGTTAACGCTTGAATTTTTTACTTTAAGAATAATTTCTTAGGATTAAAACCTATGCATATAAAAACTGGAAGAATTATATTTATTCAAATTGTCACCAATTAACATTTTATTTTTAGTTTTGTAAATTCAAAAAATTTAATTGCAGTATATGATTGAATCCTAATAAATTTTTAATGCTACATTTGTAAAAGTTTTTAATTGCAAAATTAGCACAGAGCTATGAATTAGATTAAAACTATACAATTACAGCAGTATATTGTTTACTAAAAATATTATGTTATGGAAATAATGGCTGATTTCACAATAATTTGATATCCATGTGTATTAATATTCATGTAACTATATATTTATGCATTTAACATATATACTATAAGATTATACATTTATTGAATTACTGTATTATTAAAAATTCATTTTTAACATTTCCCCTTAAACGTTTATACAAATAAAATATCCTTACATTTATAAAATAATTTTATACCGTTCTTTCTCTTAAAATTTCAAATATTCGTGTGAAACACTTTATTTTAACATTAAATTAATAATACGCTATAGTAAAATAATACGAGTAAACTCATGCATTCTAAATAAGAAATGATAATAAAATGTATGAAACTTACCCTTGATGACTTCATTGGTTTAAAATCCTTTCTTGGAATCATAAGAATCCATTTATTTAAAAGTTGTGTGTCTTTTGGAAAACTGAAATATGCTGACAGTAGTATTAGTGCTATCATAGTTTCCTTTACAAAACGGAACACAGCATTTGAACGGCATTTTTTTGCAGTTTCGGGAAATATATAATATCCAGAGAAATAAAACTCCACAGAAATCTCAGTTTGAAAAATAAATCCACTAAATTAAAATGTATTAAATACTTACAAATGCCAACACGTTGTTACAAACACACACTTCGAATTTCCCTTCAAATTAGCTACTAAAAGACTTATCACCTTGACGTCACAACCACTTCCTGTCTGCGTGCCTTGTATTCTAAGGGGTGTTGGTTGTACGAGGTTGAAAATAGTGGTTGAGCAAGAAAAAATGTTTTGACATCTTTGAATATGCTTGTATAGCAAGTGCAATGCTCTTTCAGAAGGAGTGAGCAAGGCATTTTGTGGTGGCAACTCACGGACATCAGTTGTTTGTTACAAATAAGTTCGATTAGTGACAGGAAATATCTTTATAGAATTTACTCTTCTTCCTTATTTTTGTTTTCATAAATCTTTTATGTTTTTACGTTTATGAAAATATAACCTTTGGAAAGCAAATGAATCATGTATACAAGCCCTGAAAAATGCATGATAAATTATTTTAAAGTTATGCACAGTGTTTTCTATTAGATTGTCTCAAAAATGTCATCTATGAATTTTAACAGGTGTTGTTTTGAAATATTTAACTGTTGCCTAAATGTTTGGGAAGCGCGCGGAAATTACAACAATTCTTCAAGTCTTGAAAAATAATCATTCTAAATGTCAAAAAGATACTCTAAGTGAGGAATTTACAGAATTTTCCTCCTTTAACGGCTACAGTGATAAAAAAGACTCAGTTTCTGAGTTTCTAGAAAAGATTACTTGTGAATTGTGTATATTATTGAAATCCATAGCTTGGCGCTTTGTTAGGAGATTATGTGAATAAAATATAACGAGAAAAATCCTATCAAGGTAATAGAATGAACCATTTTATTAGTTGGTTTTGCCAGCAGAAAAGGGGAAACTGGGAAGTGTTCTGAACAATAGGATGGAGAATTTCAAGCCGAAGACTCATTTCATCTCATGACACAGAAAGGTTAATTTCGAACGTCGGATGCTCAATCATTGGTTGTAAACTGTGATTCCCTTTAATGTGTAACGTATTTTGATATGTTAAGAAAAGGGAACCAAACGAGGCAAGTATAAATAGATTATCTCATCATTTGAATTATGACATGCATTTGCTGATGAGATACTGTGACATACCTTTGTGAATCCCTTCTAAAATTCAAGGCAGACAGCATGTCTCTGAATAATGCTTGAAGACGAAATGGCCAGCATGCTCTCCTAATCTAAAAAAGATGCTTAAGAGAGATTTCCTCTTAAAGGCAGCCTTAGATCACAAATTTAAAAGAATTTGTCCTTCCAAATAATTTATTTTTGACATTTATAGGATGTGTATCGACAATCAGATCGAGTAATTTTTATTATCTTTTTCATTTATTTTAAAGAATTAAAATTTCAGTGCGAGTAGTTTCGCGTCCTTTTTACTGTGTTATGTTTTATTAACATGTATTTATATTTATGGCTGTTACAAACGGTTTTCATTATTTTTTTTGCACTTCTAATTTATATCCAATATAAACATGACATGATTCATAAACCTTTATCAAAATGTAAATGATAATCAGAGAGTGAAAACTTTGTTTGAACTTCTTTATCCACAAGATTTGTTTTTTAAAAATAGAAAGAAAATAAATGTATGATTTTGAAGAGTGTAATTGGAATTAAATTTAAAATGTTTCATAAATTTATGGCTGAAAACACAGAAACCTACTGTAACAACCTTTTGGGCGATTAGAAGCTGAAAGTAAATCTGTAGTGCATTGAAGTATCTGAGTTCTTATTATTGTCGTCATTATAAAGAAATCATTTTGCTTATTAGAACCAAATACTAATTAAACTCATAAAATGATCACTTGTATTTTCATAATCTTAAATTTTGTGTATTTTCATCTAGCCTTAATATTTTGGTAAATTAGTAGTTATCAGTATAAAGAGCATGAAATGAAATATTTCAAAACATCACTTCTTATTGCAAAACTCATTTGATGTGTACCTTTTAATCTCCTTCGAAGGCAAAACTTTTCAGAACTGAATAATTTAAAATTTATTAAGGTTAAAACAATTGAAAAATCCAATTGAATTCTAATTTAGTTTATCCGAGTTTACTGGTAATTTTACGTGAAAATTAGGAAAAAGAAAATCTGGATAATAATTAAATTCTAATTATGTTATACAGGAATTTTTTTAATTAAATTCTAATTATGTTATACTTACCCAAACGAATAATTTTAGAAAATGCGATTGTCAAAATTTTGATAGTCTAGTATCTATTTTTGTTGCTTGAAAAAATGTAAGAAATATTCTTTCTAATATATGACTGCATTATGCCTAAAATGTATGCACATCAAATTTGAAAGAGATTAAATTTTGAGTTATCATGCTTTGCAACCAGAAAAACATCACAAAAATTCATTTTGAGAATACAGGGAAAAATTATTTTTAAATTATTATAACAATCTGAAATTCAGCTGATTTTTATGATTACCTTGAAACTGTGTTTTACGGGCAGAAATGTAGTATAATCCTTAACGCGTATTTTTGAAATTATTGGTCTTTTGGCATTTTTCTGGCAACCTTGATTTTTACTGCTTCAGAAAAATCACACAAGGATATTTTGCAACTTTGACATACCTAACTGAATACTTTGACAAACCTAACTTATATATCACTAATTGATAATTTAAAACCGAATTTAAGTATGCACTTTGGTTAGAATTTTGATGATAATTAAATTATTTTTTTAAAAAAAAACATTATATTAGATAATTATATTATTATTCAGATTAAATTTACTTATTTAGGAAGGATTTGTAATGTAAAAAATGCGTCAATAAGGCGACATTTTTTTAATCACCAAAAATTCAAAACAATTTTTAACAGTCAAAATAGCAAAAGGATTATATTATACCCGTTTACTTTTCCTCCCAGTCGATTTCTCTGTAGTTTAAATAAAGAATAACATAAAAAAAACTAAATAACTAAAAAACAATGATAACAATAAAAAAAATAGAAGTAGAAAATTCAGAGAAAATATTTCAATCCCGAGCAAAAAAATAAGGATTCAAATTGCTTTTTTTGTCAGATTTTTCAACATGTTAAAACTATTTCAAGAAATTTTTCTATGTCATAATAATAACTTTGCGTTTCAAATATAATCCACTTGCATGTATTAGAAGCGAATTAAAACAGAAAAATTATCTTTACCCTGTTTTTTGTTTCCCGAACTGAACTTTTGGTTTCTTTAAATTTATATAATTTCAGTACTAATAGAGATATTGAGGTAAAATTACAACAGCTATTTGTAGGAAAATAATGAGCAAAGCACTGTTTTAACAAGTTTAAGAAATTAATAGAATTAGTAAAATATTTTGTATTATTGCTTTAAGTTTTATCAACTGCCTTGAATAATTTCCAAGTTTTAAGAAATTATGCGATAATGTTTTGGGATAACGCGTTAATTACGAATTTTACTTTAAGGCATTCAATACAATAAAATTTATAATGTAGTTTGTGAGAACTATATCCATACTGCTTATAATGTATTAAACTTCATCTTCCCCTTCCTTAGTTAAAAGTAAAGAATAATAAATTCTTTAATATATTTTAATGTTCATGTGATTACTGCAATATGAAATTTTTCCTTTCTTATTTTGTTAATTTTTAATTTCAGAATTAATATTTAATGTTAAAATTACAGGAGTTTATTTTGTTATACTCGTAACCACTTGTAAATAATCTAATAAGAATGTAATTATCATAAAAAAATACATTTCATACATTTGCACTATAAAATATACATTATGCATGAATACAGTTCTTTCACATAGACATTTGTTGAAGAATACCTGTCGCAAATATGTCGTCATCGCTGTTGACAGCAATGGAGCTTATGAGTCCCCGGTGGGTATCCAGTCGATGCAGTTCTTGCCCAGTGTCTAAGCTGGCGATGATCACAACTCCGATTTCAGAACCACTAAGCACCACAGACTCCGAATGGGTTGTATTGACACAAAGTACTCCGGTGATGTGGTGACTTAAAAGAAAAAAAGATTTGTTGAAATTGGAAGAATGTGTCAGTCTATAAGGTAATCGTTATGAAAATTATTGAGTAAGGGTACTTGCGTAACTCCCATCCTACTTGGTGCAAATACATCTTGGAGCAAATATTGCCACCGTTCCATATTGTTCTTCAGTGAAAATTAAAGCAAAATAGAACACACAAATAAAAAAATGTAACAACGTATTTTCTGCAATAATTAAATAAGGAAGTATTTTAAATTTATTTTAACAACAACGAAAAAGTTCTTTAAATTAACAATCTAAAACGAAATTATACAAATAACAGCAATGCATCCTATTTGATAGTTGTTAGCATTTTTCTTTACTAGCATGTAAATTTGGGCATGATCAAAAATAGAAATACTGGAATCCATAAATCAAGTTTCTTTTCGGGTGGATACTTGTTGGTCAACTTTACAACGCCATTGTGAGTCTGTTATCCAATAAAGTTTCATATCGTGCTCATTAGAACAATTTCTAGATGTTTTTTAAAGTACGCAATCGATTCTGTTCTGTATATCTTAGAAATTTGTGGTGGGAAAGCAAAGATATATCTATTATAGAATCGAATTTGGTAACGAAATGTATTTGATATATAGATTTGACTCGTACTATTTGTTGCCACCGTTTTCTTTGTCAAAGGGATTATCTTAATTCAGTTTTAAGAAAATGCATACATTGAAATAAATGAGCAAAATACATGGGTGTTTCGAAAATGAGGATTTATTTAGAATAAAATGTAATATTTAATGAACTGTCAGGACATGGGGATTGTACGGGTGAAACGCAAAATTGATAATTTAGCAATTATTTAAAAAAAGGACTCTATTTTACCTAGAATCGCATCGAAACGAATACTTGCCCTCCTTCTTTCTAATCCCTTGATCTGGATCTGATCAGTTCCACGATTGCCTCCGCCTCAACCCCTCAAGGACCACTCCAGGGTTGCTCAGAAATTCACTCCGCAAAAAGCCAATACATTTCAGTAAATGTTTGGAACTGGCTCCTTTAGTGTTGTATTCTGTGCAAGTAGGAAAGACTTTGCTTCGCCGGCAAAACTTTTGAATTCTAAGATGACCAGACTAGAGTCTAGGCAAGGCTGTCCGGTCATATCTTTCCCCACCAAAGTTCAAAGCACCCCAGGGCCAGAGTCACGGTGTCAAGAATGAGACGGCGATATTTTCCAATATCAATTGACTAGAGCCTGGAGTTAATTCCTTACCTTTATATACCATCAGCTTAATCGGCTGAAATACCATTTGATTATTTAGCATAAGACACTATTAAATAGGAAGTACCATCATTTGAATTAATATAGTAGGTATTATTGAAGATTATTTCTGAAATGAATAGCTAACATTCTAAAAAAACCTTTTAATAAACATACACGAAAACACAGATTTTGTTAAACTGAAGATATAATATGGAAGTTTGTAGAAAAGTAAAGATAATTAAAAGTTTTATAAAATCCTAAAAAAACTTGTTGGTGAAAAGAACTCTGAAAATGATGTGATTGCCCTTGTTCTAAATTATTATATAAATTAAGAAAAACAAGCATCTATGAAACTAATGCTCCCCACATTTCTCTTAAACATGCACTGTTGTCTCTGCGTCTATGTATAAAAAAAGCTCTCAAAAGATATTTAATCTTGTAATACAAAAATTAAACAGTTATTGAATAAGTACTTTATTATCTTTCAATAACTTTCTGAAAATATATAATAATTTTTGGGTTAGTAATCAAAACATAATTTAATACATTTTGTGCAATTAAATATTTATAATTCGAACAATTATTATATTTAGAGCATTTTTAATCAAAATATCCAGAAAAAGTGATTCGATAGATATTTTGATTCAAATTACATTTATTCTGGAATAATGGTGGTCTAAAATGATTCTATTCCAAATAATTTAAGATTAGATTTCAGTTTTTTTTATGAGATTAAGTGTAAATATATCCAGATTAATTTCCATTTTATGAGACAAAATAAAATTTTATTTCATAAAATGATGTACTAAAACATCTTCGAAAATAAATACGTACTATGAAGTAAAATCTAGCTATGCAAATTTAATTTTACCTCATTCGATGCTTTATTTGGCCTGAATCTGAATGCCACACTATGACGTCCGTGTCTTCTGACCCACTAAGTAGCCAATCTCCGGAATCCGTTACGTGCAGGCAAGTGACGTCTGCTTTATGTCCTAAAAGAGATCCATTATTACAAAGTACTCAAATTTCTCGGAGTTCATGACATGTTATTTAAAAAAAATAACTGTATAAGAATTATTTTTGCCAGCATCGTTTCTAAAAGAAATTTTGCACATCGCCTGCGAGAATCAAATCATGCAAGAATTGTTTTTTTTTTTATATTCTCCCCTGTGTTAAAGTGTAGGAATAAATAACTGAATTAAAATAAATTTTTGGAGCAATAGTTTTGATTATTTAGAAAATCATCAACAATTTGTTGGGTTTTAAAGATCTTATTTTTAAACTATTAAATCAATTCACAAAATGCTTGTTAACGTAACTATTACGGTAACGAAGGGATCTTATAGCTGGAAAATCATTCTGATTTAAGAAAGCAGGGAAGTACTTTCTTGAAACAG
Organism: Latrodectus geometricus; assembly: GCA_026290005.1. NCBI lineage: Eukaryota > Metazoa > Arthropoda > Arachnida > Araneae > Theridiidae > Latrodectus > Latrodectus geometricus. The sequence continues at coordinate 6,751 of JAPDSC010007243.1, read as the reverse complement.
AATGATTATGTACTTAACCAGAAATTTTTTTTCATATTTTTACAGCTATTGCATATCGTTATACTGGAAGATATCTAAATCAGTAAAGCAGACACGGTGTGAGTTTCATAGTAAAAATAAAGCTGTGAATACAATTTCGGAAAGTGAAAGGAAACAGGGAAACCCAACGACACAAACGTTGTTTTCAAAGTAGAAAAAAATAGATTTGTAAAGATTCTGACCTAAGAAAAAGAATTTCAAAAATAAAAAACAAAAAGAAGCAAAAAATTGCAGTTTTGATCGCAGACAACATAAATGGAACAGGATATTTTTAAAGCCTTGATATTTTAAAAGTGCTCAAAAACTACTCTCTGCCTTAATATGATGCTAATATTAAGGCATTGATGACAGGCAGCATTTATGAAAACTGTCTGAGAATTTTCTATCTGAGAATCTCTTAGTTCTTTTAATTCTGAATCAATTCCTGAGAAGTTTTTACCTTCTAAAGTCTTTTTTAATTTTATTTGGCATGTGTTTCTTATAGAGTATCGTAAATAATTCTTTCTAATAGTATTTTATAAATAAAATATACTATTATTATTTCTAATAGTATTTTATAAATAAAATACCATTGGAAAGAATTATTTACGATGCTCTAAAAAAGTAGTTTGGTTAAAAACACATTTTTATAATCTAATTCATCATTCTATTTTAGGAATTTTCTGTTATATCATGGTCCCTACTAGTTACTAAAAACGAACATTATTTTACAGTACTTGTAAAATATCCACGATCATACGATAAATTGTCTGTTGGACTGATTTAATAATAATTAATATTATTTTTATCAAGTCAACTGAAACCATCATCTATATTTATTACATAATAACCATGAAACAAATCACATTGTTGGAGGTGAAACTTTTCTTAACAAATTTGACATAGAAATTTATCTAATTTATAAAGAAGATGAAATTAAATATTAGCCTAGTACTAAAATTTTTACAAGATATAAATGTCTGTAGATTAAAAATTTTAAGCTTGAAAAAGTTGAAATTTTAATTTTTCAATTTAGATACTGGAATAAAAAGATCTAATTCTTCTATTTTTTTGTTTTGTTTTCATAATCTAAGATAACTTTTAATAGTCAAATCAATGAAAGAATTAGAAAAAATAATCTTGAAAAGCTACCTTTAAACTTGTGCTTGAAGGCGAGTATTCAAATCATAAGCAGACCAGTTTTTGAGTGCCCTTCAAAATATTTTGGGGTTTTAAATGCAGGTGTATGGTAACAATGCTACAATTATGGATAATATAAATAAATGAAACAGTCATCGTGTTTATTACGATAAGTTTTCGGGGCTACATTTGCCGAATGAACTCTTGATTCTTGACCAAGTATTTGGAACCAGATCTTAGAGTAAGCTCAAGATGAAATGGATTTGAATCAGGATTTTAAAAATTAGCAACCATTGAAAATAGTGATCTCAATGGTTTCATGAGGTATGACTAAAATTAAAGAATATTAACGAAATTATTTATTATTGATGGAATTCTTCTTCCAACATGATGTTGGCTAGGTAATTTTACATGAAAAGTTACATAATTTTTATGTATCAATTAAAACAAAGACAATTTTCGCTTTTAATGATTTACAGCAACAAACGAATCAAACTTTAAAGTATGCAAATATTGTCAGCAAAAATGAATTTTAATTATCTTTACTTAGTCACCTAAGCTCATTAAGTCAATGACTACCAGAAGAATAGTAAAAAAAATATACCAAAAAAATTTATTAGTCGATTCCATTAGGGCTTGAAGCTGAAGTCGTGTTCTTGTTACGTGATAAGGTATAGATTATAGCGTCTCATACCACATTAATTCTATTATTGTTACTATATTAACTTAATTGTTATATCCGAATTACCATCGATGAATTCCTATGAAAAAATCACGAAATTTCTTCAAAGCAAGACGAAACTGTTTTTTCTTGAAATTTTTGTTCATAAAATTATAAGTTAGGTAAATAATTTTGTTTTAAAAATAGTTAAATTTTTTGGTAGGCCATCATGTGAATAAACATAATCTCTATATAAAATATATGTTTTCCTATTTTATGTTTGGCTAGATTTATTTTCGAAAGATAGGAATATTGATTAGAAATGGTTTTCTTTATTGACGTCAAATATCTGATCATAACTAATGATCTATACTAATGATTTGAAAAGTGTTTTCTATTTAAATAATGTTAATTACTTAGCAAACTCATAAAGGACATATATTTAAACAAATTGAGTGAAATGAATATGAAACAACGGCCATAATTTTTATTATAGTTTTAATTTAGGTAAGTATTTAAAAAAAGGCCTATCATCTGTAGCAATGTTTAAGACACGAGGAATGCTTTCACCCATTTTTTTCCCCTCAGGGGGTTTACTTTCTTTAAGTAAACACGGGTGTCACAATCCCGAAGTACCCCAGTCATCTTTCCTCTGCTTTCTTTTCTTCTCTTTTTCTCCCCTTCTGCTTTTTCTTCCTTTTCTCCCTCATTGTGGTTGCCTCTCACGAGGTTGAGGGCTCCCCTTGAGCAGCTGTCGCCGCACTGTTGCTAATAGTTACTCTTGGGGACTAAATCACCCACGTGTTTGCCGTGCGTGGAGACCCGTGTCCCTGGAAAGGAGGGTCCTGGTAATTGAGGCCCCCAGAGACCAACACATTACTTTGGCCTCTGCTTCAGGTAAACGGGAGGTGTGTTGTGGTCCTCAGCACATCAATCGGCTTTATGGATCAAGTGATCGGTACATCTGCTGGATGACTCGTTATGGGTTGAGGCCATTACAGGGATGTACTGTGAGCGTATAGGACTTGGCTAGCACTGGTGCAGCTGGTCTGCATCCCCTTGTTGGACTCGGTGGTGGGTGGTGCGGTCAGGTCCCGAAATTTTAATAAAAAATTATGGAAAATCGAAAGCAATCTTTTCTTCCACGGGATCCAATATTATAAATATGCAATTGATTGCAAATATAGAGGTAACAGTCCTGCCTAATGGAAATTTAAATTTCTCACGTGGAGTGATTTCTGCAAGGGATTTGTTGAACACGTCGACGGATGAAGATCTTGACAACTTGAAAAATCAAAAGGTCTGTGGAGTTGAGCGCATTAGAGTCAGAATAAATGGGCAGTTTTTTTAAACTAAACATCTCATTCTGACCTTTGCAACCCCAGACATTCCTGACAAAATTAAAGTTGCCTATTTGAATTTACCCGTTCGTGTCCGACTACATATTCCAAATCCCTTAAGATGTTTTGAATGCCAGTGTTTTGGACACTCGAGAAACGCTTGCAGAGGCAAACTTACCTATGCTCGCTGCGCGGTAGTTGGCCACGATAGTTCGAACTGCACAGCGAAGGAGGCATGTGTCAACTGTAATGGTGACCAACCCTCCTACTCTCGAAGTTGTCCTCAATGGGCTTATGAAAAGAAATCACCACGTTAAAGGTAAAAAACAACTGTACGTATCCTTAGGCCAGGAAAATTGTTGCCTCTCGTACGCCTCAGCCTGGAATGAGTTTTGCAGCCGCAGCGAAAAAAGTCACCAAATGTTCAAGTACACAAACCGATACCCTGCCACTTCCTGTAATGAGATTACCGCAACTGAAAAGCCAAAATCAACATCTACATTATTTAGAAGAACTTCTTTGGAAAAATCTAGAGACCTTTAGGCCTCGAAATTAAAATCTGCAAAGAAGGGTCATCGAAAATCCTCCTTATCCACCCGTAGAGCCATGACCCTGGAAGTTGATGCTGTCTCTCTTCATCCCTCGGACGATAATTTATCGCTCGAGGAAATGATAGAAGACTCGCCTTCCAGCTCCGGGGGAGGAGCTTTTCAATTTAAATAATAACTTCCTTTATTTGTTGGAACTGCCATGGTTTGCGTTCATATCTTGATGACATCAAGTCTATTATATCAGTTTATAACCCCGCATGTGTAGCACTTCAGGAAACCTTCCTGAAGCCTTCGAATAACATCACTATGCGTGGGTTTAATTGCTTTAGAAGAGACTGTGGAATTGCTTTAGAAGAGATGGTGCAGTGTCTGGAGGTGTATGCATATTAACATCTAATGACTTTCCCAGCACTGTCCATCCAATCAATACAACCCTACAGGCTGTAGCTGTCAGAATTCATACGACATGTTTGATTACAGTCTGTAGTTTGTATTTACCACCACATGATGTCATCCGCCAAGAAGAACTTGATACATTAGTTGATCAGCTGCCTTCACCATATTTGTTATTCGGTGACTTTAACGGCCATAATACTTTGTGGGGAAGTGATGATACCAATTCTCGCGGTCGTCAGATTGAGGGTTTTATTTCAGATAATAGCCTCTGTCTGATGAATACCGACGAGAAAACATACTTCCAGACATTCACAAGGACATTTCATTCTCTCGATCTCGCTATTTGTTCACCGTCACTTCTGCCGTTGTTAAGTTTAACAGTTGGGAATGATCTGCATAACAGCGATCATTTCCCACTCGTCATCTCCCAGACTAGAGGTAGTAGTGTGCGACATCGCCTACCTACTTACGTGTAGCGTCGGGCAGATTGGACGTTATTTACACAGTTGGCAGTCGTTGACAATAAAATGGTAGCGATAGAGAATATTGATAATGCCGTACAAAAAGTCACTGAAACAATAATAAGTTCAGCTGATACAGCAATACCTAAATGTTCTTCTACACCAAAAAGGCGTTGCAAACCATGGTGGAACAATGAATGCCAACAAACATATAAAAAACAAAGGAAGTTATGTTGACTTTTCCGGAGGTACCCATCAACGGAGAATCTTATTGCCTTTAAGAGAGCAAATGCATTAGCTCGCAGAGCTCGTCGACGAAGTCTGAAGGAATCCTGGTCTTGCTATGTCTCCTCAATAAAATCTTCCACATTTAGTACGCAGTTATGGAGAAAAGTTAAAGCAGCCAATGGTATCTACTCAGAATTCTCCATTCCCGTATTGAAAACCGGAGCTGCTATATACTCTTCTCCTATTGACATTGCTAACGTATTTGGTGAAACATTTGCTAGTGTCTCAAGCTCCATCTCTTATAGTCCTTCGTTTTTAAGGACTAAGAGTCGAGCTGAGCAAATACCAATTCGTTTTAACCATAGACAAACTTTGCGTTATAACTGCGAATTTCGGATGTTGGAATTGAAGCGAGCATTACAGCAGGACAATAATACCAGTCCAGGACCTGATGGAATTAGCTATCTAATGCTTCGACATTAAAGTCATGACTCCCTATTGAACTTATTGCTTTTGTTCAATAGGATCTGGACTGAAGATGCATTTCCATCACTTTGGAACGAAGCTATAGTGATTGCTGTCCTAAAACCTGGTAAGAATTCTTCGAATCTTTCACATTATCGACCAATAGCTCTGACGAGTTGCTTTGTAAGACTCTCGAACGTATGGTTAACGCCCGTCTCGTATATGTCTTAGAAGAAAATAAATGTATACATGTAAATCAGAGTGGGTTCCGTAAAGGAAGATCCTTTCTTGATAACATTACACACTTGGAAACCCAAATCCGTAATGCATTTGTACGGAGGAACCATCTGGTTTCCATCTTTTTCGACATCGAGAAGGCATACGACCGTACGTGGCGATATGGAATTCTCCGTTCATTATATGATATTGGCTTTAGGGGTAATCTCCCGATATTCCTACAGAATTTCTTGCACTCCCGCACTTTTAAAGTACGTATTGGATCATCTACATCCAATACTTTTATTCAAGCCGAGGGTGTACCCCAAGGCTATATTTTAAGTGTCACAATTTTTAATTTATGCATTAGTCACATCCTTCATCTTTTATCACCTTCAGTTCATGGCACTATGTATGTGGACGATCTGCAAATATCTTGCCAAGAATCGAACATGCGTTTAATTGAGAGACAATTACAAACATCTGTAAATAAAATAGCTGCTTGGTGTACAGAGAATGGCTTTACAATATCTCCTAGCAAGAGCTGCTGTGTCCATTTCTGCAGGAAGACCAGCATTCACAATGTTCCCATCATCCATCTCAACAACACTACAATACCCGTGGTCAACGAGATCAAATTTCTTGGTGTTTTATTTGACCGAAAATTGACCTTTCTTCCGCAAATTTTACATCTGCGGAAGAAGTGTGAGCGATCGCTTAATATCTTCAAGGTGTTGTCGAATACATCATGGGGTGCTGATCGCTTGTCACACCTTCGGGTCTACCAAGCACTCCATTTGTCTCGTATTGAAAACAGAAGTGTTGTAAATGGATCTGCTAGGTATTCAGTTTTACGCAGATTGGACACTGTGCATCACTCTGCTTTGAGAATTTGCTCAGGAGCATTCCGCACATCACCCGTCCAGAGTCTTTATGCGATTTGCAAATAATTGCCTTTAGACCTGAGACGAATGCAGCGGTCTCTCAATTATTACGCTAAATTTGTGTCTGATATACAACATCCTTTACGATCCTTGATATATACTCCTGCATTGAAGAGATTATATTATGCTCGTTCCTATAGCATCCAACCCTTTCTCATTTGAACTTAAGATCAATTGTATTGAACAGACCTATATGATGTCCGTTTTACTAAAACGGACTTACAATCGCTTCCAGCCTGGTATGATCCTCAGATAACTATTATTAATCCATTTGCTCAATTTAAAAAATCGGACAAAACTTCAACAGTTTTTCAACAGCTATATCTATGGC
>JAPDSC010007238.1:0-20124 GCA_026290005.1 Latrodectus geometricus | reverse complement strand
GCACAAGAATCGTTAACATACTTTATTATGAGAAATGTAAAAAATTAAAGAAATTTTATTGAACTGATGAGAAAAATAGCATAGTGTATTTTCTCTTCCAATGCCCCTTCTTAAAAATTTAAGAAATATTTTTGTCATCCTCAAAATATCATTTTTAATAATTTTTTAAAGTTAGTATTAAATATATAATTGCTTTTTACAATTAAAAAATCTCATATAAATAATTTGCATGTTTATTTGGGCTTTAAGGTAATTTTATTTCACTAAAAATTTAAAACTTTTATCTTAACAATTTTGCAAACTTGATTTTTTGCATAAAATCTAGCTATTAGTTTATGCAAAAGTCATACTATTAAGCAAAAACACACTTTTAATTCATATCGCATGAAAGACCAATACAATAGTGCGTGCAATTTATTTTAGACTGGCATTCAATACATTGAACAATTTTTATTAAAAGAATCCTGAAATATAAAGATAAAAGTTATTATTATATTATTATTATAAAGATAAAAGTTATGTATTATAATGGTTATAATAAAGTTAGTAAGGAATAAACTAATATTACCTTTCATTTCAATTTCTCATTTTAAATAGATTGCTCAAATTATTTTGAATGGGAACACAGTCGAATTTTATTACTTATAAAATTATTTTGTAATATTGCAGAGTATAACGAATTTTTTTGTTCAGAAAAGTGTTCAGCAATTATTTTTCTAATAACAAATTCTCAATAAAGCACTCAATTATGTCTTGAATACCATGACATTTTAAATTATTTTATTTATAACAAGAGGGTTTCTTCGTCCCGTATTCAATTCCTTCTGTATATCCGTATTATTTTATTTTTGAGGAAAAAATAAAAATTTTATTCCATTAGTTTAATCAAACTATCTCTCTTTTTTGGATATTTTAATCATTCCTTATCATAATTGATAAAATGCTTTTCTAAAATATAATGTAATTTTTGTTTTACACATTATACTAATTAATTTGATGAGAAGTATATTAAAATCGAAAATACATGAGGAAAATAATATAAAGTAGAAGGTGGAGTTTGAATATTGTCAAAAATGTAACATATTTCGATAATAAAACTCGTTATTTATTTTAGTCTGACAAACTAAAATAATTAATAAAATTTAAGGGAAAAAAGTGTTTACCAGTACATTTAAAAATGATGACTTCATGTGATTAAACCTTAGCATTGTTAAGGAAATATAATAAAATTCATGCAAGTTGTTCAAGCAATCAAACTGATATACCATAATGTCTTAAGTAATACATATACACGTTTCTGGTTTTCCACTGAAGGGCAAATTATATATATATTTTATTTAATAAAGTCTTATATTCTCTTATTTATAAAATAAGAAAGTAATCAGCCATTACGATTTTTTCTATACCCCTTCATTGATATCTTGCTATTTTGAAGAATAGTTTGATGAAATTTTTTTTAAAAAAAATAAATATTTGTCACCATAAATTTCATCAAGTGTTTGTTCATAAATGGGACGGTAAAAGTATTTACTAAAAATATAATATTAACCTACGTAATAAGTTTTTCTACTGAAGTATTGGTTTCAAGTAATTTGTCAACGACACCAACTTAAATTTTTATGTTTCTAAAATAACCTATTTCGCATTTAAAAAAATATCGTTTTAAACTTGTCCTGTACCAAAAGTACTGTACCTGTACAAAAGGGGTGAATAATGGTAACCGTGTATTGCATTTATATTTTCCAGTATGACATTTATATTTATCAGGCATGTATTGTATTTATATTCATATATTTCTGTCGATACAACGTGTTGGTAGATTTTTAAGCATTCTAATTTATGATGTAAGATACAACCAACAATCAATATAATCTAATATTAGAATCACCTGGCGTGAAGGTATGGGGTACCATTGGATACACGTCTCGGTCACCTCTTGTTCGCATTGACGGTTCTTTGAACAGTGCACGTTACATTTCTGGTGTGTTATGACCCGTGGCTCTACCCTTTTTACGAGCCCTGCGAAACCCTACGTTTCAGAAGGATAATGCCCGACTGCATGTTGCCGGTATTGTACGGACCTTCCTTGATACGGAACATGTTCGGCTATTGCCCTGGCCAGCACGTTCTCCAGATCTTTCACCAATAGAAAACGTCTGGTTAATGGTTGCCGAGCGACTGGCTTGTCACCAAACGCCAGTCACTACGGTTGATGAACTGTGGCATCGTGTTGAAGCTGCATGGGCATCTGTATTTGTACATGCAATCCAATCTCTGTTTGACTCAATGCCCAGGCGTATAATTGCTGTTATTACTGCCAGAGGTGGTTGTTCTGGGTACTGATTTCTCAGGATCTATCCTTCCAAATTTTTTGAAAATTTAATCATTTGTTAATTCTAGTATAATATATTTGTCCAATAAATATCATTTTGTTATCCGCATTTCTTGCTAGTGCAGCAATTTTAATGGCCAGTAGTGTATATTTTAATTTGTATACAATATTTCTACAATTTGTGTATACAACTATAAAATTTTTATCGATGTTGGAAATTATATTTCTAAATGTTATATTGTTTAATTGATTAAAATATAAAAACTATTTCTTTCAATCAATTTATACAATTATTTTTAAGGCATCAACTGTTACTTTTAAGGAAACAATTGTCATCATTATTCTGTTTCGCATACTACTCTAGCTCTCATAATGTTATACAGCTATTACAAATTATTCCATCAAAATTAATATTTATATTTCTCTAAAAGAATCAGTTTTGATAAATAATTTTTATATTGCAGCAGAATAATATAAAGATACGAGAAGTGTGTGAAACAGGATAATGAGGGCAATTGTCTTTTTGAGAAGCAGCAAATAAACATTCTTTCTATCTTATGGCTCTATTATTCGCATCCCAGTAACAAAATGCATCAGTTAGTGGGTGGTCTACTTGAATATAAATATTCAAGAAATTGTAGCTCTAATGCACATTTATCATAGAAAAATATAAAGCAATTTTAGTAAATATTAAGTATAATGTACTATAACTAAGCATCCTTAAAATATTTCTTTAGTAAGTATTGATATTAATACTTCAAATTCACTACTCAATTAGCATTTCTAAATATTTTGCAAAATTATGAAGTTAATCTAGGTTTATCTCTGATAAGAATTTCATAATAACATTTTCATGTAAGGAAGCAATACAGGAAAATATACAATTTAAAAATAAATTTAATATTGGATAATGAGTTCCATTTCATCATTGATTCCTAATGGAATGAAAAATAATAACATATTTTTGATGAATTATTGCAATATTAATATGTAAACTCTATTGACAAGATATTTTCAATAAATTAGAAAAAAAAAATTACTTTAAATATGTTAACGGTAACATTGATTTTTTTTTTTGATATTTTTAGGATTGCAGAAATACAATTAAAATAACAGGGTTATAAATTTTAAATTGTAAATAATTTGAAATAATAAATATTTACTAAATTTAACATAACTAACCCACATTAAGTTGCTAATCTCTTCATTTAAAACGATTTATTTCAGCTTCTAACCACCCTATGCTCAATTCTAATAAATATTCACATCAATTAATTTCACCTTTTGAATGGGAATCAATTACTTCTAAATAAGCTTCAACTTGAGCAAAGGGTTAAAGTTTAATCGAAGTTTTCAGGGGATTAACATAACACAGTTTTGAATTTGAGAGTCACTTTATTCGAAATCCTTCGTGTGGCAATACCCTTCGTTGATGCTACTTGAATAAATTAACTCGATAGCGATCAATTTACAAGGTATAATACATGATTTCATGCAAATTCGTATTCTTGATATTTATATAAAGTTTGTTAATTTGGCTCATTTTATTATTTAAACTACATTTTGCTTTAAAGCATTATCATGTTTTTCAACTTAAGTTCAATTGAATAAAAACAGCTATATTTAACATGTATTGTTTTTAATAATGGTTTTATGCAAAGAATTTAATATGAATTTCTTAGAAATTGTTACCAAAACATATTTAAAGCTTTGGTCCTTGTTAAAAAAAAGTTCGTTTAATTAAGGAGATATAAAAATGTAAAAATAGATATGAAATTATTTTTCGTTTTGAAGTAACAAAACAAATTTCTTTTTATTTGTTTGATATTGAGTGAAAATTACCTATAATATATATTTTTAATGAATTTAATTAAAAAATTAAAAATTTTATAATTTTTTTGCATTTATTAACAAAAGCAATTATAAAAAACATAATTTATTGCTCTAATTGTGACGATGTTTAAAAAATAAACATCACGAAAAGTTTGCATTTTGTTAAGTTATAATTGCTTAGACCTAAACTTAAAATATATTCTATATTTTGAAAGTAAATTTGAAAATATATATTTTTAATTACAAATATGAATTTCTAAAGACGTATAAGTAGGAAATTAAAGAGTTTGATTCGGTACATAATCATGTATACCTATTATAAGTCTGTACATATAATGTTTTTTCAATGGTTTTACCGTGAGAAACAGAATGATTGATCGCTCTAATCTTTGTTACACTACTGTGTCTCACGGGTCATCTCACTCCATTTATCTGTTTGGCATTATGATTCTTGTATCATAAAGTCCCAATGAATGGATCTTGATAAATTGAGATACGAGAAGACCTTCATTAATTGGAATTTTGAAATTAATTTTGCTACTACACGAATCTGCGAATATATTTTATTATGAAAGAGTAAGCAACATTTAGAGACCCATTTGGCTTAGTTAAACATTTTTTTATAAAATTAGGAACTCAATACTGATTATTAAACTGTACACTTTAATTTGTAAAATTGAGAATAATGAACAGATTTTTATAAACATAACAAAAATTATCAATAATTTACATTTCGCTACATAATCAATGTGCTAATTTACTATTTCCTTTTATAATAGCAACTTAAAAATTATTTTTTTTTAATTTATTAATTGAATTGCTTATTAATTAGTTAATAATTAAAATGTTAAATTAATTGCTTAAAAATTTCTTCATATGTATTTTTATCTATCTTCAAAATGTAAAAAGTAATATTAATTTATGTTAGGGTTATGCTCATTAAATATTACGGATTTATTTTTATAATACCAAATTACTTTAATAATTAATCACAATTTATGATTTACTTTTCGTCAAAGTGATGTATTTAAAATATATATATTTAAAAATTTGTACAATAAGTCATCACGGGTTTGTGGAATAGCTTTTATTATTACATATGAAATTAACTAGAAAAAATATATAAAATTTATAAGATCTGGCAAACACATTTGAAGATGAAACACACACAAATAAAACATATTCAGAGCTATCTATATCTTTACATGAACAACTTAAACATAATCATTATGTTTTGTTATTCATTTACAATTTTATTAAAAATAGAAAAAAAAATATTAAAACCTGTCATAAGCAATAACGAGTGATAAGTGTATTTACCCAACTATTATATTCCATTGTCTAATTATTGTTATTTTCTTCTTTTAGTCTTTTTTCAGCAAACCTTAAGAAATTTTTTTTCTTATTATTTTATTATATTGCATGTTTTATTTTTTTGTATTTAATACAATAATATTCTATTATTACTACAGTAAAAATTGTTCAAAGTCTCTGCAATAAATTGGATAGTGAATATAACATGTTGTGATTCACTCCTGATTGGCTTTTCAGCACATAATTTCCCTCGAAATATTATTACACCAGGGTAATTTGTCAATCATCAATAAAACTAATGCACAACGTGAAATAGCAATTCTCAGCATAAGCCTTTCTGGACAGCGGAAAATCGCCCTCCCTCAAGACAGAAGCTGAAACACTCGGACTGTGCTTATAAGCCGGACCAATTTCACTCTCTAAGACTTATATATGTAATTTCTGAAAGTATATACACATTACGTAACAATGAATAAAAATGTATACTTTACATTGAAATGAAATCATTTTTAAGTATGTGATTAATATCATAATTTCAATCATAAAAACTTTTATTAAAATTATCAACAAAATTAAAAATAAAAATATAAATATATATTCCACAGAAATGAATTCAATCGTTAAACTCATGCTAGAAAATCTCTCATAAAATCCCATTTCCACATAGAATCGAAATAATAATTATTTCAAATTCATCCTAACAAACAATCATTTGAAAATGAGTTTAAAGTCTCTTTACCATGTTTTTCCAATGATATACAAAAAATAATAATTATAAATCCCTTAGTACATGTTTTTGTTTAAATAAATCCAATAAATCTCAGGATGGACCTCACAGAGAGTAATAATAATGTGAGAGAGCAAAATCTTTTGAATGTGTGGGACATGGATTAGTGACGCCAATGGGTATTTCTTCTGAACAAAGTGACGCATCTCTGTGACAATCGAGTAGTAACGCAAGGATGTGGCTCTGACGGACAACTAGTGCTGACGCATATTTGCGGTGTTTGTCCTGAATGGGACAAAGGTAATATGGATATTTATCTCAAAAGTAATGTTAATATGAGTTTTTGAAGTATCTTAAACAAGCATCCAGATTCTTTGAAATTAAAAGATAAATTATGCGTTAGCTTATTCATAGATTACATATGTAAATAAATACTGTGTAAAAAAAAAAAAAATCTCAAACTAAACTTACTAATTTGTAGTTAAATCTTGTTGATTTTAGGTAATTTTAATTTACGATCTTCCAGTAATGCATACTCGATTTGCATCACTGAATTATGCAATGCTTCCTGAAATATTATTGCCTCGGTACTTTTAAAATACAATCAATGTTCTTATAAATATACATTTTTCAATAAACTCTATGAACAAAACATATAATTTAAATATAATAAAATGCCTTTTAATAAATATGAGCATAATTTTTATAGAAATTACATAAAACTCCTAAATTTGTTTTGTAAAATGAAAATTACATTCAACATCACAGTGAATATCAAAGAAAATACTGATTTGTATTTTCAAAAAGCAATAAATAAATGAAGTCAATATAATAAATTAAAGTCAACATAATACTATTATAATAAATAATATAATAAATTAAAGTCAATACTGTCAATTGTTAAATTTTAATCCCGAGAAATTATGAAATAGTAGTATCAAGTGAAATGATATCTAAAATAAGATAAGCTCATTTTTTTAAAAATTAATATTTATTTTATAGCGATAAAGGAATTCGATCATGATGTTTTTTTTACATATGATTGTTTCAAAAATTCGTTGAATTGACAGTTTGCGAATCACTTGTCATGAATTTACAACCTGTGGAGCACACCCTGTTAGAAGGGTGCAAGCACACGAAAGGGGGGGGGGGAATGAAAATATCCAAGAGAAAATATTTTAAAATTTGATTACATGACTGAAAAGTAGCACACACTTAAAAAATACATTTAGACCTAAAATTTAATAAATTATTAATTTTAAATAACTTGCGTTATAAAAGTTTACTAAATAAAACCCAGAATAGAATTAAAATTTGATTATATGCTTACAACGATTTGAAAGTGGTTTTATACGAAATGTTTCCCCAATTTTAGGAAAATAATAAGTAATATATGGAAAATACCAATGAGAAAAATAATTATCACCTGTTGAAATATCAAATATTTTTAAATTTGATGTCCACCAACTAATTTATCAATCATTTTACTTCAGCAATATAGTACATTGTCTACGAATAAGTATATGGACACCTATGCAAATGACGTTATCAGTGGTCCTGATCTTCGTCACGGCCTTCCGCGGTATATATCGTGTATGAAAATGCATCGGCATTAGTCGCATGCAAGATACTATGCAGTTCGAAGCTCTCTGATTTCAAGGAAGATATAGTTATCGGGTATCTCAATGTGGTCAATCCTTAAGAGACATATCTAGAGATATGAAGAACCCTAAATCTACAGTGGGCTATGTGATTAATGAGTGGAAGGTGAGCGGTGATTGTCGGAATGTGCCCTGAATCGGCATACCAACGAAACTGGGAGATAGATACGAGTGCTGTCCAGAGAAATTCGAGAGAGCCGCACACAACATATGACCCTCATCCGCGAGGAGCTTCAACAGGTACCCGGGAATATTGTTTCAATGAATACCATTGGTAAGGAATAACATCTGTTTGGTTTTCATGGTCGTGCAGCTGCCCATAAGCCTTTTATCACAAAGTACAACCGTGCTGCTCGTTAATGCGATGCAAAACACATCCGAATTGGACCGTAAATCAGTGGAAACTGGTTCTCTGGAGTGGCGAATCAAGGTTCACTCTTTACCGTTCGGATGGCAGGGTCTAGCATCTTCCTGGCAAACATCTCCTGCCAGAATGCATTGTGCCAACAGTTAAGTTCAGCAAAGGTGGAATTGTGGACTGAGGGTGTGGGGACTGGGACCTTGGTGCCCATTCATGGCAAGTTCAACACTGATGCCTACTGCACCATTTTGGATGTCAATATGCTTTCTACGTTGTGGCAGTTTTACTTGTTGGGCACCTGTTACTTTAACCGACTCAGCGTCCGCGACGTATCTGTTACGTCACAATAAACTGGTTGAAAAGCGGCTCATGACGGCAGGGATACGTCGAAATATTCCTGCTCGAAAGCGGCCTGCGACGGCAGAGATACGTCGCAGAGTTTTCACGGAAAGCGGCCGCGACGTATATTTTCACATAGTAGAAACCACTTATTTTTGCTTTCCCCCTAATCGGTGGTTTGATTGATCGGTCTTAATCACTCAAACCCCACTCCTTGGAGACTTTTCTTTGAAAACGAAAACTCAGCCTGAGTTTTACGCCAAATATCTAAAATACTGATTATTTTTTCGCCAAGATTCAACTTTAAAATTTTATAATCTATAAATTTGTTGCTTTAGAAATAAAATGCGAGTTTATACATTATTATTTTTAATTTTAGTTCCTAAGCTAATTGAATTAGGCGATTTTATTACACAAAAACTTTAAATCCATATGTACATTTAAATTACTAACAAGCTTGCCTTCTTTTCTAACTTAAATTTTAATAATTTTCCTGCTTATGCTAATTATTTCTTACATTTTAGTTAATTTAATTCAGTTTTTATTGTTTTTGATGGCATTTTTTTATCGACTAGTTATGACTGAAATAAACAAATAAAATTCGTAAATGGAAATTATTTAATTTCCAGTGAAAGAGCTCATGGCTGTTATAGAAAAATCGTTTTGACGTCCATAATAAATAACATTTACCTTAATGACTAAAACTCATTTAATTTGCGTTTTTTTTTTTTTTTGTACATTAAGAAAAAATTTACTAATAAGTTTACTCTCTGCATATTGATTTTTATTTCGTTATTACTTTAATTTCTTTTTACATACACCTCAAATGTTGATAATAAAACAGAAGTATCATCTTAAGGCAATAGTATAACATGATTGTCTCATAAGTGTGTAGCCAAGAATATTATACATGTGTTATTTCTTTTTAATGAAACATTATATTGAAAAAAAAATCAACACTATTTACTGTTACACCATATAACAAGGGTGTCCAAGACGTCGACCGCGGTCGACTGGTAGACCACGAAGACATTTTAAGTAGTCCACACGACCATCCCGATAATGACCTCGGATATTAACAATTTAATTTATGACTTATTATTAATTTATGACATAGAATCAATGAATTATTTAAAATAAAAATTTACTACAGCCTACGCTTTAAAACCCAAAATAAACTTTGCAAAGATTCACGATTTAAAGATTTATGATTAAAGGTTTAGGATATAAAACATAAAACGGACATGATGAGCGCGATTAAAACATTCAAAGAAACTATGGAAAGGTATGTATCTCAATTAAGAAAACATGAATTGAGAAACTTTAAAAACATGGAGGAAGAGTGCATCCATAATCCAAACCGAGACTTCGAAGATTTCACTTAATACTTATTTTGTTTGAAGAATTTGAAAGAAAATTCGCTGACCTAATTCGCTTGAAATAAATAAATTTTATAATATTTCCATTTAATGGAAATATCAAAATTGATGGACATTGTCACAATGATGTCACTATGAAAATGTCAACATTGATGGACAGCGTATCTGAAAAAATAGGACATTTAATAAGTATCACATGAGTCAAGGTCGAGGAAGAAATTATTAAATTAAGATGCAATATATTTCTTAAATCGAGAGCATATTTAGTGATACTGATTTTTGGAAATTAATTTCTGAGGAAATGTTTCCAAATATTTACAAATTGATTTTGTATTTCAAATCATACTTTGGATCAAGATATCTTTGAGAATCTGCTTTTTCAACCATGAATAAAAAACAAACTTTGGCGCATTTAACAGATGAACATTTAATTTCATGTTTATGGATTGCAATAAGCTCGTACCAGCCACAATATGATAAACTTGTCGCAGATATACAGTGCCACATTTCAACTAAACGAAGTGAATAGGATGGTCACTTTTTGATGTATGAATACTTTGATTATTTTCATCAGTAAATTTTTGTTTTGTAAATATTGATAGTAAGTTTTTTTTTATTTTTTAAATTACATAATTTACTATTTTTTCTTGTTACCGAAATTAAATATGTACGTTAATTTAGCTCTGCCATTGGTAGACCGCCTTCGATTTTTGTGTGATTTTTGATTTAAATGTGGAGTAGACCCCGGATCCCAAAAGTTTGGCCACCCCTGCCATATAAAGTCATTATTTTAATAAATAAATATTAAAAAGATACTATTTCTTAAAAATTTTACGATATTAGAAATTTTCTCGATTAAAAAATAAACTACAATATTTCTGATATTAGCTTTGTTCTGCTGTGAAAATCATTTTATTCTATATATTTTTTTTATTTGCATACATGTAATAATTTTTCTAGATGACGTAACGATAATATTTAATAAAATAATATTCCTTAGTAGAAATTTATTGCAGATTTGAAACAAAATAGATTTATGAGGAATATAAATAATCAATGTTTTAAACAGTAAACTGTTCTGAAGCAAAATAATGGAATTTTAACTTATATTTAAAGATGAGCTAAACTTTTTAAAGCAGAAAATATTTTTAGCTCTTTTATTTTAGAATGTGTGTAAAATGGAATGATCCTATTGAAATAATGTATAAGTGAATCGAAATCATATTAATGCTACAATCTAAGCAATTAAATTTTGAACCTACAGAAAATAATTATTTTATTACAAAATTTATTTTTAAAATAAGCAAATTATTAATAAGATAGTTTTACAAATGATTATCTTTTAACGCGATCCATATTAGGTATAAAAGAAATTTTTAAATATAATAATCTTAACCAGAGAATTTCTTGTTTTAAAATGTGGTTATATATTTACTTTACTCTTCTTATTTGAATTAAAAACTAATTTTCATAATTTATCTTTTAAACATAAAATGATATATTCCACATACGAGTTATTGGGTCATTAAAGTCATATTAATGAAAAATATAAATAAATTCATTTAAAATATAATTGAGATACGTTTTAGTTAGGAATGACAGTAAAATAAATCTCTAATCAATAAAAGAAAGAATAAATACACTAAGAAAATTTATATCTCCCAATCAAACTTTTAATTTTAAATTAAGATACTATATTATCTACAAAATCTTTTTAATTAAGAGACTATATAAAAAAGATATAATTTATAAATGTTTTTCATTCACGCGAGCGCATAATATTATGTTGCGAGTGCAGCACCATTTTGTATAAAAATACTTTCTTATAATGAAAAAATAATTCATGGTATATTGTTATGTATTATTTAACGTGAATTGAAAAGTCAATAGAAAAAAATAGAATATTATCAATTTTTTTCTTATAAATCTGCTGCTTTTGCCAAATTAAATAATATTCTTTTGTTTCTATTTTTAATTATATGTATTCATTTAATCCTTACTGTGAATAAATTTCCTTAAACCTTTGCGAACTTAATAATCAAGACAGTTGAATATTGAAGGCTAAAATTATTTTTTCTAAAATTTTTATAAGTATTAGACAAACTATTTCAAACGGATTCTTATATAAGTGAGAGGAGTTTGTTTCCAGGGAGAAAACTATTCATGTGTGACTTCCTTTACAATTTAAGCATGTTTCCTGTTAGTCAGGGAAAGAATGAAAGGGGAGAATGTTTACTTAAATGTAAATGAAACTTTCTGATTATTCTAAACAGATGAGAAACTGCTTTCTCGCCATGATTCATTGCTACAAATTGATGATTATTTCTACTTTTGTAATAACTAAGAACTTACATAACAGATTACATTACATTCAAAAGTATTTTCGGAAATTTAGATCAATAAAAATCATAAGTATAACAAAAATTTATTTCCAGTTAGTTTTTTAAATTTAAAAATTCAAATCTAAAATCTAATGAATCAAATCCTAAAAACAAAGCATAAAAAAAGATTTTAAAATTATATTGTATATAGTTTTCTATTTAAAGAAAAGACAATTTTTTTTTATAAAAATAAAAATGGAACATTTTTTTATGAATGACAATAAAATAAGTCTCTAATCAATTAAAAAAAAGAAAAATTTGAAAAGAATATTAACAATTCTCAATTAATAAGATTATTAATAAAGTCTCTTTAATTAGGAAACTTTATATAGTAGAGATATATGATAATTACATAAAGTTTTTGCATTTGTAATACAATAAAATATTACTAATGCAAGAACTTTTCATAAAAATATTTTTATAATGGAGTAATAATAGCCTCTTAGCACTTTATTATACATTATATTATGTAAAATTAAATATAAGTCAATAGAAACTCGTTATAAATTTATTAGTTTTTTTCCTACAGTAATTTTGCCAAATTAAGTTGTAAAGATTGATTTGTTTTTATTTATAATTATACATAAAGGATTCTTTTGTTTTTCTTTAAAATTATATTTAAAGGATTCTTTTGTTTTTATTTATAGTTATACATAAAGTACAGTTCATAAACGCTAGATTAATATTTAAAAAATAACTCGAATAATGCACTTGTGAACCAAATATTCCATTTATATTGGAATAAATTAAACGTAACACTTTAAGCTTCTTATTATTACATGCACTGATATATATTTCAATTCAGATTGACAAATGAAGTTAATTTTCATGTATTGTAGCAAGTGATATTTTATCTAAGGTTGTTCAGTTAAGATTAGAAAAAATTAATTTAGCAAATAAATTTGGGCTTTAACGCTTTTGAAAAAAAAAATAAAAAAAAACTTTATCTATGAAGAAAGAGCATAAGTAATATATATTTTTATTTTTGCTAAAAAAATTAAATAAATTAATAATTTTAATATATTTCTAATTCGTTTAGACTGTTGAATTATATAAACGTATAGTCTAAATCTGCCTTGCTATGTGTGCTGAAAGTACTATAATATTGAAAGAGTTTGAAAAATATTTATTTACTTGCATTAAATAATTATAAAGTTTCTAATAAAAATTAGTTTGTGTTAAGAAAAATATAATGTGAGAAAATGTATTTTTACTAACATTATTTTATCTTACTGTAATAAAAATTTGAAAAGCTTCTGTGACTCATTGAAAAAGAGAAATTTCCATTATACCGAAAATAATAAATATACAAGAAAATGTAACAAGCAACTTTCTTATTTAAATTGCGTAAGAAATCTAAAACATCATAATTTGTGGATACCGTTTTTCTTTGAACTTCATATTATTTACCAAGTCAACCTAAAAACACTGAGGAATATCTTCATTTTCAATTACACAAAAAACAGTTATTTACAAATAATTTTTGCTTTTTAAGTTTTATACAAAAATAAAATATACGTTTTCGTTTTAACCACTTCTATTGGGATGTACAATGCCTTCTGGCAAATACATACAACTCTAGATAGGGTAGTTAGTGGTAAGTGACATCCCCTCCCTCTAAATTGAGCGATGTGACAGTTTTCAGGGGGGTAGGAAATATTCCCAATGAGAACGGGAAACAGTCGACGATTTTTGTATAGTTTAGGAAACTGCCTGTGGAACGAAAAAGTAGTGTATCTGGTTTTAAAGAAGAAACATTTTTCGCAGATTCTTGAAATTTTCTGAGACGCTGAGTCGGTTAAAATCATAGCTTGTAAGAAATTTCAGTTAATTTATTTAAATAGAATTCTATTATATTTTGTCCAGAAATTTATGACAAATTTGAATACAAAATATATTATTATTTGTTAGCAAATTAACTCCAGGATTTAAATTGAAACTTTCACAATTCGAATTTACATTCTTAATTAAAAATAATAATTATATAATTTTAAAGTTTGATGTAGTTTGAAATTATAAAATTCAGGAAATATCAATAAGTCTATGCAGCGTTTTGTTTGCGATATCAAAATATTTTAAGCAGTATTTGGAGTATAATAATTGATATTTATTAATATACTTATTATACCTTAGTATAAAAACATTTTCGCACATGTTCAAATGATCAAATAAAAAAATTTTTTTTTCAATTTAAAATTAGACTTTTTTAATACAAGCATTGAAATTAAAAGTTAATTGTATACAATTAATTAATTTTTAATTGAAATTCAAAATATAACTTCACAATGAATTAAATTGAAGTTAATTTAAAATATTAATTACTTATTTATTTGTTTGTTAATAAATTATTTGTTAATGTAATAAACTGTAGCTATATTATTAATGTAAAATATATTATAAAATTATCTTTAAAACTGAAATATAGTTAAAAATCCCATTCATTTTTTTTTCTAGTTATTAGAAGAATTTTGGATACAAAACCACATTTTAAAAATTTAATTAAAAATAAAGAAATTAAAATCTTAAAATAATAGTAAATAATAAAAACGTGATATATTTGACAAAAAATGATAATCACTAAATAAATGCACCACGATTACAAACTTTCCCAACTCATTTATTTCAGTAATCAAAAGGAATGAACGAAATGCTTATTTCATTCAAGCACATCTATTATTTTTATTTCTCGCAACTCGATTTTTTTTTATTGAAATTTATTAAATTATTTTTTATCATAAAAATTTAAAATTTTATTTTAATAAATTATGGTTTATATAAATAATGTAGTCTTTATTATTAATAACTATATAAATTATTAATTAAAATATTAAAACGAATTTATTTTATTCATTACGCTTCCCTCTCCTACTAAAGCGATCTCTTCCAATTTCAAAGAATCACTCATCTATTTTCCAGTTAGACCAGCTGTAATTTCCCTTCTCCTATCCATCCTCCCTCTTATAGAAAGCGATTGTAGTTACACTGAATATTTTGGAACAAGCGAGTACGCGCTTGTTCCTTATTACTTTGGAACAAGCAAGTACGCGGTTGTACCTTATTACTTTGGAATAAGCAAGTACGCGATTGTACCTTATTACTTTGGAACAAGCCAGTACGTGGTTGTTAATGATTACTTTGGAACAAGCGAGTACAAAATAATCAGTACGTGCTTGTTTTAAACTTCTATCGTAGTTTCACTTTTGATTTTCATTGATTGCTGTTTTGTTTACAGACGTTGTGTCTTTCGAATTCAGTAAATTTGTGCTTTCTTTTTCTGTATTTCAATATGAATGACGAAATAAAAGTTGTTTCAATGATGACAGTGGCGGCTGCTTTATTATTTATGAAAAAAAAATAATAATAGAACAAGTTGGACTAAAACTTGGCTGTCAAACCGGTCATCGTTTGGTGCTTACCACTGCCTATTAAAATAATTAGAAATTGCTGATCCATATGCTTTTAAAAATTTTGTTCGAATGGATAAAAGTAGTTTTGATTATTTGCTCGAAAAAGTGAAACCTTCTATTGAAAGGAAAGATACTTTAATGAGAGAATCAATACCTGCTGCCGAGAGACTTGCTGTGACTCTAAGATATTAAGCTTCAGGTATGACTTTAAAATTATTTTTCTTAATAAGAATGTTTGCATTTTCTAAAAATTTACATCTGAACTAAATTAATGTATATTTTGCAGGTGATTCTTATGCATCATTAGAGTGTTTATTTCGCATTACAAAATGCAGCTTATCTGGTATTATTCCAGAGACTTGTGAAACTATCTATGATGTTTTAAAAGAATTTATTAAAGTAAATATATGTTTAGAAAAGTTTTATTTTTGTATTTTTCATGTGTTATGACAATACTCACTAAGCAAAAATTAGCTCTTTCAAATTAATTCTAATAAAAGAATATATTACTTACGATAATAATATTATAAAAATATGATATATATTCATCATATGAAGTCAACTGAGTACAGTCTTGAATTATCATTTAAAAAATTAAATCTTATTTTTCTTATGTTAGTAGTTAATAATTTGGGGGCTGTTGAACAATAAAAGGTTTAAATAAATTGCATTTTGATAATTTTTAAAGAGCGCTTCTATATGAAAGTTAAAATATAATTGTTCATTTCGTATTATACTTGTTTGTTTTTTTTTTTATTTTTATTTTTAAATTTATAATTTTCTGGTTATGAATTTTAATGTAATAATTTACTTAGATAGCATTTAGGATAGTTAATTTAAAAAATATTGCGCAAAATTGCTTAATTTTATAGCCCATATATGTGATCAGAATTTATGAAATTTTTCATAAAAATGCTATTAACATTTCTGCTTTCTTTCTTTTTTAAAATGACTTAAATTGCTTTGATTCTAATTGGAAGAAAATCAAAGTAACTAATATGGAAATTTATTTTAAAGAACCAAGTTGATTTATTCATGCATATTTTTTCTATATTCTTATCCTTGATATTCTTGTTTAAAATTTAAAAAAGAAAATTAACATGCTTTAGTTCTATTTTTTTCTTTTGCATTATTTTATGACAATTAACTGTATTGATTATGTTATTTATATAATTAATCCCATAATTATACTATTGCATATATTTGAGAAGCAATAAATTTTTCAAAAATGAATATTGATATATTTTTGCCTTTTAATGATAAATTCATATATTTAAAGTTGGTTTTCAATTTAAAGAAGATATTATTATTGAGAACGTAAAACTGGTAATCTTAAAAAAAATGAAAAAATATTATTTTAATTTATTAAAAATAGTTTTTTCTAACTTCATTACTTTTTTCTCTACTTATGTTTTTCTCTTTTAAATTTAATATTTATTTCTTTATTTTTAAGTACCTAGAGATGCAGCTGAATGGAGAAAAATTGTAGAAGGATTTCAGCAAAAGTGGAATTTCTCGAACTGCATTGGAGCTCTAGATGGAAAACATGTTGTTATTAAAAGTAAAAGAGAATATGGTTCAGCATATTTTAACTACAAACATAACAACAGTATAATATTGTTTGCATTGGTAGATGCTGATTGCAACTTCATATATATTGATGTTGGCACAAATGGGAGAGTTTCAGACAGCACTGTATTCTCCAAGTCTTCTTTGCTTGCTGCAATAGAAAATTCTGCTCTAAATCTGCCAGAAGCAGAAGAATTACCAGGGAGAACAGTAAAAATCCTTTTTGTCATGGTTGCTGATGAGGCTTTCCCATTAAAATCATATTTGATGAAGCCATTTCTATCAAGAGATCTGACTCTACATCGTAGAGTATTCAATTACCGACTGAGCCGTGCAAGGAGGACAGTGGAAAATGCTTTTGTCATACTGTCATCTAGATTTAGAATTCTTCAAAACTGCATTCCCTTGAATGCCATGAAACTTGTTGGCATTCTGTGCATTGCACAATTTTTTGTGCGAAGTACAGCATCAACTGATATATATGCTCCTGTAAACAGTTTTTCAAAGGAGTTCATTGAATCTGGGGAATTTTTTTCAGCCGAGTGGAAAGAACATAATTATGCAGGTTTTAAACCCTGTGCTAGACAAGGAAGCTGCTTTTCCTCGACTGAAGCACGCCAGATAAGGGAAGAATATTTAACTTATTTCAATAGTTCAGGCAGAGTACCTTGGCAAGAAAAATTTTTATGTGCTTGCCATTTTTTTAAATAAAAAGTTTATTATCAAAAAAAAAATTTATACTTTTATTTTGTATTATATTATTAGTTTTATAATAAACATTATTGTTTTGTATTGCTTGTTGATCTTTTCTTTTATTATGATATTTTAATGAGTGTGGAAAAAGTATTTTAACATAGTCCTTATATAAAATATATATTTATGCAAAGGAAACCAATTCTTTATACAAATTTATTATTTTGTAAGAGTGCATAAAATGATTGTAAATATTTTAGGTTGAGATTTCAAATCTTGGCAATTTTTTAAACTTGGGTTTAGTAAATTAACTTTATAATAAAAGTGAATAAAATATGAACAATATAATGCATTAATTTATTAAACTATTTTATCCAATACAGTGTTAATTTTGTTTAAACATTTAGAGCTTACCTAAATATTTATTAATTTAAGTAAACTCCCTTTATACTGATGTTTTAAATGAATGTAAAACATTATTCCCAAGGGACAATTTAAGGTTGTTTTCGATAAGATGGATCTTTATGTTGGTAGGCGTCTAGCCTTCCGGTTATTTACCTTCTATTCCTAATAATATGGTAAAAGCATAATGATTGAAGTTACATAATAAAATTAATCACATAACAGTTTGAGTAGATAGTATAAGTGCTCTCAAAATGGCAGTACTTTGCATGACATTAAAAAAACACCAATAAATTTCAAATAATTTAATGTTAGGAAAATATATCAGATGAAATTGATAATTCAAAACAATGTTGATACATTGTATTTTCAATCCCTAAGTAGTAAGAGGATTTATGTACAAATGAAAAAAGTAAATACAAGAATAAATATGTACAATAAAATTTTATAGTATGGTTCTAGAATAAATGTCAATCTTGGTTATAATGCAGAAGTTAGTAATGAGGGGGAAAAAATCCATTTTTCTTATAAATAGACATATACATAAATATATAAAAAGGAAGATTAATTTTTCCTTCCCTTTTTTTTATTAGAATTTTAAGGAAAAATTAATGAGTTGAATTCACATAGAATGCTTACAAAGGACATTGTCGTTTGCAATCTATGTGGGTTCAAAAGAGTACAAGGGGTTATTTATAACACAGTGCAGCAATATATTCACTAGCACAGTTCCAAATGGTTTTATGTACAATATTTACAAAATTCCAAGAATTTTTGTGCACAGAAGTATTTACATATAATGTTAAACTATTCGTAGACGTCGTGGGTGGGAGGGGTTATTTGTTAGTGGTTTTAAGCGTAGGACTGATCTTGGCCTATTGAAGTTATGTATTTCTAATGGGCTATAGTTTTCGATATATTGTATTGCTGGGTTATCAATTTTGTAAATGTTTTCGTAGAATCGAAATGCAAGATATTTAATGTATCTCTCAAGCGACAATACACCCAGGTTTTCCCTTATAAGCTCATTCCTGAAGTAGTATTCCGCCCGAGAGATCATTCTTAAGATTTTACTTTGCTGGGCCTCAAGTATATTAGCATTGGTAATTGCTGCTCCGCCCCAGATTGGGGCTGCATAGGTCATTATTGGACGCAAGTAGGCTTTATAAACCACTAGTTTGTTGAACAATGAGAGCTTAGAATTATGAGAAATGAGAGGGTATAGTGTTGTTTTTGCTAAAATAAGTTTATTTTTTATTTTATTAATGTGGGCTTTCCACGTAAGTCTATTGTCTAGTGTTAGGCCGAGATAGACTACTTTGTTTATCCATGGGATTGTTACTCCACCTAGTTTAATTTGGGGAGGGCGTGTCTTTTTTCTGGTAAACATTATAGCTTGGGTTTTGTTGATATTCAGTTTTATTTTCCACGTTTGAAGCCACCCTTCTGTGGCCGTCAGGTGTTCTGGGAGATTTTCATGTATTTTATTATAATGGCTATTAGTGGAGAGAATGTCAGTGTCATCCGCAAACAGGCAAAGCATAGTCCTGCGATGCTTGGGGATATCATTTATATAAATATTAAAAAGGAATGGACCCAGCAGTGATCCCTGGGGGACGCCTGCATAAATGGGTCTTTCAGAAGAGTAGTTATTATCAAGTCTTACGGTAAAGGTTCGATTAGTTAAGTAATTTTTAACTAATTTTATCAGATAGTTGGGGAAATT
>JAPDSC010007237.1:0-12738 GCA_026290005.1 Latrodectus geometricus | reverse complement strand
TAGCATTTTTAATGGTTTGTGCATTTAATTTTTTTGTTTGAGTAAATGTAATGAAAGTTTGACTGTAATATACTTTTAAAGAATATAAATAATAAGTTTTATATCACTTTGATTTTGCAATAAATGTATTTTTTATATACATATATAGAAATTGGTATTGTTTTCGGAACTGTTATTTCCACGCTCATTATTCTTTTTTTTTTTCACTGTTGAATTTAAATTTTCAAAATATTTAAACTAAATTAGACAGTTTCTTTTTGTTTGATCACACATTTTTTTAATAATTGAAATATGTAAGTAAAATTTATGTTAAGATGAATTTTGATATTAATAGTATCTGCCTGACTTCTGTTAAAAATAAGTTGTGTAAATCATTAAATTAAAAAAAAAGTTCTATTTGTTTTTTGTTAGAAAATTGTGTGATATAATCTTAATTGATACTAATTTAAGAAAAGAAAAAATTATTACTAAGTTCTTTAAAAAACAAATTTATATGATAAATAAACACACAGACATACATATATGTGTGTGTCTTTATAAAAATTGATTTTTCTAGGAACTATTTAATAATAATAATTAACTTTGCTTAGAACATATCTTTTTTCCATAGAAAATCAGCCTTGACTCTTGTAAGTGTAAATCAAGTTAATATTCCACCAAAAGAAAGAGTTAATTATAACAAACAAACACAGACTGCTTCAACTGGTCAAGACAGAGAAGGTATTATTTTATTTTCATTTTCAGTTTTTTTATTTTACCATATAATTACTAAAAATTCTAACAATCAAATAAATTTTTTTTTATTTTGAATGTATGAACGAGTATTATATTATATACTCTTTGTGTGTATATATGTATCTATACAGGGTAATTCAAAATGAATACTTATAATTATAACTGTTTAATGAGAAAGAATTGATTAGATTAAGACAGAATGTTGATGGAGCTTCGAAATCTTTACATAAGGTGCAGGGAAGCAGACACCTATGTGTGTGTGTGAGTTAAATCATCACAATGACAAGAACAAGAAATAATTTTTACTGTAGGCAACTCCTTTGTGAAAATGGAGTTCTATGCAGAAAGTATTTTGCATATTTGAATCCAACAATTGTCATTCTGTACATTGCAAAGATTTCACCAGCCTTACAGTTTAAAACCCTCAAATATGAATAACAAGCACAGATGGCATTGGATGTTTGAAGAAACAGAATTGCTCAAAAGGAAATATGAAGAAGGCCATATGTTTCATTGGAAAATGTGGAAAGAATTCACCTTACATATGAACAAAACTACATAAATCAGCATTAGGGAGTTACAAATGCCACAAACAACACTATGATGTGTTCTCAGAAAGAGACTGAAAATGAAACTGTATCTAATTCACAACTTGTGTAGCAATTAAAAAAGAAAGACTATTGCAAATGCATACACTATGTTTATGCTGGAAAACATGGAGGATGAAATACTGGCTGATTGTCTCATTTTTGGCAATGATACAACCTTCTCATGAGTGTAAAGGTTAACTGAGATAACTATTGTTATGAGGTATAGAGAAGTTCTTCATTATAATGGATTGTAAATGTAACATGGTGAAAATTAATGTGTTCCTCATTATCTCTTTATGTATGTAAATCGTAAGGTCCTTTTTTTATGTGAATAAAGTGTTATACTGTTTACTTTGACATGCTTAAGGCATAGTTAATACCACAGCTAGATACTGATTGCACAGATTACATTTCTTAGCAAGATGGAGCATCCCACACTAGAATAGAGGTTCACACATTTATCATCTTGAGTCAATCAAATTGAAGCAGGAGCATTGAATTAATCACATTGAAATGAAGGTGCCAGTGATGTCTTCTGCTTTTGGTCACCAAATTCTCTGAATTTGATGGTCTGCAATTTTTTTTTTTTTTTTATGTGGTTATGTAAAAGAAAGTATATATGCTCACCATGCCCAAAACAATTGAATTCAAAATATGGATTTGTAATTATGTAAATACTTCAAAATGTATGGCATGAAATGAACTACTGCATAGATGTTTCCTTTATGACCAAAGCAAGTCACGTAGAACATGTGTGACATATGTATACAAAATTTTGAAGTTCCGTCTACTTATGTGTTTATCTTAACAATAAATTCTTTTTTAGTAAATAGTTACAGTTGTTTGTAATCATTATATTCATTTTGAATTATCCTGTACTAATATATTCATTGTACTTAGTATAAGTAAATATTAAGGGAAACATTTTGTTTCTGTAAACAAGTTTTTATTTTATTTAAAAAACAAACTATCCTAATGTCTCTTTTGAATGATACATGTATTATCAGTATTTTTGTAAAGTTACTGGGTTTAGTACTAAGTTACTTTATTCTTGCGCTAATGGCACTCCTGTTTAAAAAAATATTGTACATTACTCTTTGTAAAATAATTCTACCTTTATGCTATTTTCGGTGTTTTTTTATTTATTTATTTATAATCATATTTATAATTTCATTTTTAATACCTTCAACTCCTCTTAAAATTGTATTTATGTAATTTCTAGAGTATCATTATTCATTGCAAAAATTTAAATAATTGTGACTCCAACATGGTATCATTTGTTTTTGAATAATTTTAAAATACTTTTATGTTTCCTTTCTTATTTTTATACCTGAAGTGTTCATTATCTTCATGGTAATTTTCACGTTTGATGCCTTTTCTGATAAGGATCATGCTTTGGGAATTTTCAAATAAGTTTCATAGTTTAATATCAACAAAAAAATATATAATCCATTAATGAAATTTAATGTATATTATTAAACTATACAGTGAAAAATTACAGATTTTTTACTACAATGTATTACCAACAATGAGATACATTAAATAGACTTTTTCAAGATTTTTTTATGTTTTTATTAAATAATTAAAAAAAGTAAAACATTTAAAACACATATTTGTTTTATAAAAGTATAACAATTTTATTTTGATAATTATTCAGAATTATTACTTTTTATCTTAATTCTTTAATTTAATTTCCCTCTATCTTGGTTTATAATTTTCATACCATCTGCTATTTAATTTTCTTATTCTGGTATATTATTTTTGAGAAAAAAAAATGTATATTGTTTTAATATGTTAATATAATATTAATTTAACAAATAGGTGAAAAGATACACTGGGGTGAGATTTTGTTATGATAATTATACATCTTGTTATAATATTTTTATTCCATTTGCAATAAAATTTCAAAAGTAACAGATAAAAGAAATGAATGCCCTAATTCAGTGGAAATAAAAGTTAAATGTTTGTTTGACTGATTTGAGTTTTCATTGTATGATTTCTTATTATTTTGATATTTTGTTATCAGTGCTGTTTGATTTTATTATCATATAACTATATAAAAATGTAACACAAAATACAAATTTTTGTCAGAAAACATAATTTATGTTTATTCTGATTGAAAATTTCATTCAAAAGTCTTATGCACTAAAGAGAATCCATATAAACGCTGTTAAAATATGATTTTTATTTCAAATGTATTGTATACAAACATGTTAAATTTCATACTTTTTGCTGCATGAAAAATTTTTATTTTATTTACCTCAAAATACCTTCATATTTTATGCAAAATGTAAATAGTTTTGAAATTAATTATAAATTTCCTATTTATAAGTGGCATTTAGAATTTAAATAATTCATAAGTACTTGCATGTTTTTATTTTCACATGCAGCTCCACATGCATCAGGGTCTGGTAAGTGTTTAATGAATTATAATGGAAATTTTGTTTGTGCCCCTCCTAAAAGCTCATTGTTAATTGTTTCTGCTTGTTATAAAATAGTTCTTGCAAATGTCAAGTATTTGTTTATAATTATGGCATAATGCATGTATTGGAAATTGGTTCAAGTTACATTATGCTCCATAAATTATTGTTACAGTTATTTATAAAATTATTTTTTAAACATGGAAAATTTTATAATATTTAATTTGAAAGCTGTGAAAATTTTCAACTAGTTTAATCCTGTTTGCTTATGTAATTTAGTTGTTGGAAATTCTTTTAAAGTGTTTGCATGACTGCTTATAAGATGTTTTGCATGTGCTATCCAATCTGATGAAGTGGCAAAACTTCATTATTGTTAGTGAAGTAAAAATATCTAATTAAATTGTGAAATACTATTGATTATTGACTTTAGCTATAATGTAAGAAGTGTTATAGTGGCTTGTAATTAGTAATGATGACTTATAAGGAATCTCTAGTGTGTAGAAAATTTCACTCTCTGGAAACAATATGTGAAAAGTGATGAATTCCAGATAAATTTTGTAGATATTGAGGTGCAAAACCATGAGATGAATCATATCTGAAATACCATATAAACTTTTAGATTTTCATGTCTTGCTTAACAATGTTTGTGGATTTTCAAATTTGTTCTTATATATCGTAGATTTTCTCTACATAATCATTGAACTCAGTAATCACACCAATAATTAATTTAATTATTTAAAAATCTGCATAGCTTTAACCATGGAAAGGAAAGTTATTTCCAAACTGTGAGCTTTCTAAGTAATACATTTA
Source organism: Latrodectus geometricus (assembly GCA_026290005.1). Lineage (NCBI taxonomy): Eukaryota > Metazoa > Arthropoda > Arachnida > Araneae > Theridiidae > Latrodectus > Latrodectus geometricus. The sequence continues at coordinate 8,183 of JAPDSC010007237.1, read as the reverse complement.
CTGATTATCCAGTTTCTGGTTCATCTCATAAATACATAAAGTTGATTTTTGTCTTTCTTTAAAGATAAACAATTAAGATGGATTTATTACTTTACTTTTCATATTCTAAAATGTTTCTGTCCTCCTTGCTTAACAGAGCTATTTCTGCTTACAAAATTGCCAATGACTCATTTACATTAATTTTTTGAGGCATTGGATCCATAATTTTATTGATGAAATGTTCTTCAAATGGCGACAAAACTCCTTAATTGTCAACAAGATCCTTTAGATGACCAGATACTTGTCTTTAGTAGAAGAACATTATAAAAAGGATTTTCTGTCTCAAATGTTCTTGTTTGTAAGGTTCTAGCATCCCACACTTATATCTTCAACAAAATAATACTCTGAGAGCTGATTTGTTGAAATAGACATTAAATTAGATTTCTAATTGAATAATGTCGCCGAACTTGACTGCAATCAATTACATTTGGGATAAAATTAAAAAGATTTCAACAAAATTGAAATAAATTTTTAGAATTTTTATAGTTTTTTAAAATTTTATCTTGACTAAATGTTTAGATAAAATAATGAATTCATTTGCTTTTCAATTCAAATTTGTAAAATCATTATTTGTTTAAATTTCATTATTTTATGAAATTATAGTATTTTTATTACATGTTATCTTATTAAATTTTGAATGTGTGTTTTTGGTGTTTTCATTTTAGACTTACAAAAACATTTTTATAACAAAACCAAAGAGCTTTATTTATATTCTGCTTTGTTTATTTGAATAACTAATGCTTATTTATGCAGGTGAGATAATGTAAAATTATTTCAGAAATGGTGTTGGGAAATATAACAGGATTTAATAGGAACATTGTTTTTAATTTCAGTTTCTCATTTGAAAGAAGTTCTTTAATTAGCTGAAATTTTAACAGCTTTCAAAGTAGTTCTATCATTATTGCATTTTAATATTTATAAGCTACATCATGCAGTCTTTGTTCTTTTTTTCAGTATATTTTTTTAAATAACTAGGATAGAATGAAAGAAAGGCTTTTTTATGCTATAGGAAAAATGTTTTAAATTAGGTAAATTTTTGTTTGAGATAAATGTTTTCATAAGAAATAGAAGTTTAATTGTTTATGTTGATTTTGATTAAATAGAGTCTAGAATAAAACATCAGTGGAGCTTTTTTAAATTTTAATTCATAATCAAATGTGCTTTCATGTCAATAAAATTATAAAAATCATATGCACTAAAACCTGATTTATTTCTTCTCAGTGACAAAATTGACATAAATTATATGAAGCTCCTGTTGGAAAATTTTTATTTAGAAATTACTAAATCATGTTCTGTATGCAGCTGCATATACTTTTAGTGATATTTTTTAAATATTCATTCTCAAATTCTAGATATTTATTCTCAAATTTGATTATAAAGGAAAAAATCAGCTTATGTTGATCAAATTTGATTTTATTATGTTAATGTATAGTTTTCATATAGATTTTTAAATTACAAATTAAGTTGTAAAGTTTTGAAACTGGTAGTCAGTTAGCATTGGAGATGTTTTTCTATACCTGTATGATTATATACATGTTAATATTTAAAAAAAAAAATGTTCACATTTTTATATTTAACTTAAGTTAACTTAAGCATGCATTTGAAAATAAATGCACTAAAATTAAATACAAAACTTTCACTTTAATAATGTATCTTTTCAAAATTATTTTATTAGATTCATTTAAAGATTTTAAATTAAAATAACTTTTAGAGTGTCATGGACTAAAAATTCAATCTATATGTAGGAATATCAGTATTATAATAATTACTAAAATTGTATGTATAATGGATTAGATGTGAATGTTGAAACAAATTTTAACATAACTTTATTAATACTGCATATGATATTTTTTAAATAAAGGAGTATTTCCATTACTGGAAGCTATTAACTACATATATACTTTGTATGATTTTAAACTAAAGTAAAAAAAGTAATTCTACGACTCATTAATTTATACTGTATCTTCTTCGTATTGCCCAACTCCTTATCACTATGAATCTATGGTTAAAATGTTTTGATATATTCATCAGTTGAAGAGTCTGTGATATGAGATCCAAAGGATTTATTTATAAGACTCTTTGATACTCATTTTTATCAAATAGAATAGAATCTTTACTTTTTAATATGATGATAAGAAGAACACTGGTGTCCCAAATATTCAGCAAAATGAATCAGTAAAGCTAATATGAAATAAAAACAAAAAATTAAGTTTAAATTTTATTATCTGTATAATGTTAAGTGTAACAAAGTTATAAAAATCATAAGAGAATAGTTTAAGTTACTAAAGTTAATGGCTGCTGTTACATCAATTTTTAATATTTATGTATTTTGTACATACTTGAGAAAATCTTAATTTAATCGATGCATTTATTGACCATTTAAAAATAAAATTTATTTTATTTTAGAAATGTCTATTATGTTTTAAAAATTTAACTAAACTTTTTTAAAAATCCAATTAAAATTTACCAATTTTAAATCATTTTTCTGTTTTAAATATGTATTTGTTGAGGAGCAATTACAAAATATGTATAACTGCTGATTTTTTTCCCTACAGTTTGTATATAAATTTGTGCTAAACGTATTTTATATTCAAGGTTTTTTTTTAATCAGTCAGTCTTGAGCCATTGCTATTTTAAAATTTTATTTGTTGATATACATTTATGTAAAAAATCATTATTTTTAAAATTTTACTTTTTTAATTTAAAAGTGAAAAATGTTAATTTTTGTCAGTTGTTAGTATTAATAATAGAATCTTTAGTTCTCCTGAATAGTTGAATTTTTTAATATATTGATCTTCTCTTTATATTTTTCAATTCATTTTTCCTTATCATTGTTACTAAAGTTAAATTTTTTATTCGTTATTTAAATTCACCTAACTTATTGCACATTTCTTTTTCATACTTTTGCATCTATGTATGTATACTCAGCTTTATTAAATTAACAAACAAAACCAATTGATATTTTATTTTAATATTTGCGCTATATTTTTGTCTTAAAGATGGATTTCCATCTTTTGAAAATTTAAATATAGTCAATTTTTTAATTTCAAAATCATGTTTTAAAGTAGTGTAGAAATCTTACATTTTCGCAACTATACTAAACAAAGTTCTGGATATCTGAAATTTAATTATCCCCAATAATTTGAAAATAAATCAGATTAAACATCTGAGATCAGTGTTCAAACAATTTAACACGTTTCATGTGAGATTCCTTTCTCATCCTCAACAAACAACACTAATAAGATAATTTGACTTTATCAGCAATGTGGTTAATTTTTGGAATTTACAAGTCTACTATTACTTTTGACTTGGCAACTTTTGACAAAGTGACTGAAATCAATAATGAAAACATGGATAACTTTTCTATATCAATACAAAACTTACAAGGAAACATGTCAATTATTAAAACTGCTTTAAAATATGAATACTTTATTTTGACATTTTTATGGAAAATTAATGGTATTGGAAATTATTAAATTTAAAATGGGAAATGGTGCCTGTGATAAATGCAGTCTAAAGGTGCCAAATCTGACTTTAAAAAAGTTAAATCTGTTAGCATTATGAAAGAAATTTCATTATTGTCATGTATGACTTTTATCATATGAATAAATAGCTGTATTTTTAATCATTGCTGGAAAGATTTTCGTGTTTGATTGAATGATGACTTTGACTCAAGTTGACACAATTATGTGTTTGAAATTTTTATTAAAAAATAGCAACTATACAAGAAATAATCGTGGTAAATTGTTGAAAATATATCAAAAATTGAATAATTACTGGTCTTAAAATGGTTTATTTAGCTAAAATTACTCATTAAAACTAGATACTGCTCTTATTTTTCAATCTGCTTTTGTAATTAAGTCATTGTCAGTGAACATAAATTTATAAACAAAATAAAATCTTTTTTAATTCAATAATAGTTAAAATAGTTTCAATTTGAGAAGAATCATTATTTCAGATAATAGAACTATTTTGTATAATTTTGTTGGAAAATAAAATTTTACAACAAACTGTGAATATGAAATGTTCAACCAAAGCTTCTATTATATTGCTTTTTAAAAACAGTATATTGTATTTATAATGTGTCAAATAATTTAATTATTTAAGTAGAAGTTTAGTTACTTCATGAAAATTCAATATAGATCATATTTGTGTAGGTATTTATATAGTTCTATTAATTGCTTATTTCCAACTTTTTCACTTCTAATTTTAAAGTGTTCTGCTAATTGTCTGCTTTGTTTCCTTTTCTCAATGCAAGGCTCTTTGAGCTCTTCTCCTTTTAAGGATAACAGTCATCCTTGGAGGACTCGTAAAGGTTTGTGGATATTAGCTTAAAAGCTATAAATATCCTATCCTAATGTATTATCATTTCTTATCATTTTATGAATAAGATCAATTGCTGATAACATGTTATAATTAATTTCTTAATATTAATAAAAACATCAATAACATTTTAATGGTTTTTCTAAGTAAAAATACTTTATATACCTTTTACATCATATAAAAATGGTTTTAGAATTTAGTCCTTTTTTATAAGAATGGAATTTCTTTACTTTGGTTATGATAATATGCATTTGTGCCAGGTGTAACTGAATAACTTTGTAATGGAAGATAAAATAAAAAAGTGGGAAATAAGTTGTTAAAAAATAAAATTCATAAGATTGACTTATTAAATTGTAGCACTTAGGAACCTGAATGAGATAATACCAATATCTTTTTTAGGTATTCAGTGTATGAATATTTCTTATTATAAATATACACCATTAAATTTATTTCAAATTTTAAAATACATTTTGAAACACTGGTAATGAAAATATTTATTAATACATCTTTAACGTTTCTTTGCTGGCTATCTTGCTTAGGTCAACCAATTTTTATTTTATGTAACTTCCCTTTTCTCTTTGTAACTGACAGTTTAGTCACCCCTTGTGTTTCCGATTTTGAATCACAATTTTTCAACTTCACCCTGCATTCTTCACTTCTGTTTAGCATCACAAGCGAGAAAATATATATGGAGGAAGCTCTAAGAATCTCTTTTTGATTAAATGGTGCTTACAGAAGCTTTGATTTCTTTAACTTAAAAGAAATTAATGTTTTTGTTCTGCACATTCCAATGTTTTACATAACAAAATTACAATTAATCATACTATAAATTCCTAGAAAGAGAACAGGAAGATTTCCTGCCAGGAATTTACTGATGTAATGTTGTCATCTTGAAAATGGTAACCTCAGAAACATTGCACTTATCCAAAATTGCCACTTTAGAGTAGCAATGATCCTGATGACAATAGTGAATAAAATTTCTTATTTTGTTTTTCATTTTTAAACACACAGGATGACAAAAATATTAGTCACTGTTAGATCAAAGCTAAAAGGTAAGTAAATTGAAAGAATTTGGTTGACTTAAGCAAGGTGGCCAGTAAAGAAAATTTAAGATGTATAAAAAATATTTTATCATATCATAATGTTAAAAATCTTATACGCATTTAGCTTCGTTATACCTAGTTTTATAATTTTAAATTGTAAAAATGTTGGAGAATTTAATGGATTATAGTCTTTAAAAAATTTGTTGTACTTAATTTGTAAAACGATTAACAACTTAAGCTAGGCAATTTAAAATGTACTTATTTGATATTTCATTTGAGTTCTTAGTGTTTTGATTTTTGAATTTTATGTAAAATTATTTTTAAAATATGAAGCATATAAATCTCACCTGCATAACTATATTTGCTTTTTCTTTGGAATGCAGTTTTTATTTTAGATGTTGATTTTGTGTTCATTTTGCAGTAAATTTTGCTATTCTCTAATGGTAAACAAAAATACTATCTGATGTCTCAAAATAAATTTTGTAAATATATATTTGCTATACTGGGAATGTAAAATAAAATATATTATTTCTGTTAGTATCAATTTTATTATTTTTTTTGATACCTTAAGTGATTAATTGAGAAATTATTGATTATAAATTAAATATATAATATGATCTTAACTTGTCTTGTTTTCAATCATAAAATTCAGTTTATATTAATTTTATTAAATTTTAAGATTTAGTGAAACGTTTGAAAGACATGTTGGAAAGGGATTTGTGTATCATTTTTGTAATTTTGATATATTTTGCACTAATAGGAAATAGAAATAGTTTGTTATTAATAGTTTTAAAATAATTGATAGTTTTTTTAATTATAATAATAGTTACTTTCATTTTTAAAATTAAGACAATGATATAAATAAACATTACATTATCGTTTTATGTTCTTCATTCAAACAATTATAAATTGCAGCAATAATAAAATTTTATTTATTTGAAAAATATTTTTAATGAGATTTAATATGTGTGTTGGTAAAGTAATTATAATACAAACTTGTATTAAGAGAGTTTAATCCAAATTTTGCAAATATTTAAGCATTTTAAATAATTTGTCACTTTTGTTTATTTATAAACTCATAGTGTTTTCAAATTTACTTCATGAAAATGTCAGATAATTTAAAATTAATATATCTCAGTTGTACAGTTTAAATTAAAATACAAATATTATTGTAATTTTTTTTTCTTGCTTATTAAGGAATATTTTTTATTCATTGCTATTTTAAGCTTACAATACATTCAAAAGATATTTATCTGGGGATATTTGTTTAAAAGATCTTGATATTTTGTTTACTATTTTTTAATTTGAACATTATTAATTTATTTTTAACTAAACCTATTTTTTAACTTGCAGCTCATCCTCTTGATTATTATGGTAAGTTAAATTTTTATTGCAAATAGCTTTATATTATTAATTATTACAAATTGTTAACTTTTTAAACATTCTAATTTTTAGTCATTCATTGGGATGAAGGTAAAGCTGTTATTTATTATGCAATTCTTTAATTGTAAACTAAGATTTTTAAAATCATATTAAATTTCATTCATTCACTTAATCTATCCTTTGAAATTTTAAACAACACAATTCATTATTTCTTTATTTTAATTTTATCTATTAAATAAAATTCATTAGAAAAAAAAAGCTTTAAATCTTTTTTTTTTTTTTTTTTGTTATTTTAATTTGCTGCTTGTTTGCATTTCAATCATTGTTTATTATTCTTTTGTTTTACTCTTGTACATTTGCTCTTGTATATTTATATGTATTAGAAATAAGGAGCAGTATTTATAAATTTATGCGCCAGAAAAGTAAATTAGTTATTCTAATTTTCTTTCAAAAGAAATATACTTTAGACTATTGCTTAAAGACTAAAAAATGTTTTAATTATTTATTTTTTAAAAAGAAAATATAATTGAATATTTTTAGTTTATAGTAATACATTGAAAGAGAGAGAGGAGTTGAATATTATTACAATTTATGCAATAATGTTCATCATCTTCTGTATTAGTTTATTTTTTTAAATTAGTGATGCATCATTGGTAAATAATAGTAAATTATTAAAATGAAAACTTTTCATTTTATCATTTCATTATAGAAAAATACTTGCATCTATTGATGATTAAATATTTTAACATGTGAAAAATATCAATGTTATTTATTCAATGTCTGTAATAATAAATGAATTTTTTAATAAAATGATATATTAATTTTTTAAATGCATATAATTATTTAATTTATTAATAATTTAATTCAATTTGAAATTTAAAGCACAATAGAAATTAAATATTTTTAAAATTTTAAGTTTATATTCTTTGATGCTATTATGTTAATATTCTATATCAGTAATTACTGTGAATTTAAAATAACTAGAATTTGTATTAAATGTTATTAAAATATCTAATTTCTGAAAAAGAAAAAAAAAAGATTTAGACATGACTTTGTATTGCATTTTTGTAGCTTTCCTTTTCAAGCTATCTTTTTATTATTTAAATATTGCATGACCTAGTATATAGTAGTTTCACAACTAATTAAATATTATGTTGCTTCTCTAACTGGAGTGCCATTGCAAATATAATTGGAAATTAAAGTACTTTATCTTAGAGGAACATTCAATAATTTATTAGTAATTCTTTCCTGATTTTTCTTAATCAGAATAATATCTTTAAAAGTATAATATTTAATTATGTACTGCAGTAGACTATTATTGAATTTTTTGTTGTATAAAATAAAGATATTTATTATGCATAACATTTTAATACCATGTCACTATTTTATTGGATT
>JAPDSC010007236.1:63503-116038 GCA_026290005.1 Latrodectus geometricus | reverse complement strand
TATACTTACATATTTATGTGTTTCATTTTAAATAGAATAATATTCTATGGAGTCAAGATATCAAAATACAAATCCGAAATAGATAACGATTGCATATACTTCTAAATGGGATATAATTCTAAATAAAATGAGTTATAATCGTTCAGTTTGCAATTATTATATTCAGTTTTGCCATATGACAACAAAATATAAGAAATTTTTCTCAAAGTAATTTGAAAAGAATATGTTTTTATATGCTTAGGATCTTTCTGAAAAACTGATTTGAGAATTTATCTCTAAGATTAAAAATAGAAAGATTTTTTATTAATTAGTTATAGATTTTAACGATTCTTTTCGAAAGGAAACAAAAACAATCTTTTAGTCTGTGCAGATGTTACAGGAAAATTATTAACAGGAAATTCTTTTGAATTAACGGCTATCGAATGAAACTTTGGGGGGACTGTATTTGGAAAAGATTCATGTGAACGGGATAATGTTTTAAAAATTTTATTGATGCGTTCTATGAAGTCAACTATAAAGGGATAAATTCTGTTCGATAACAAATCGAAATGGAAAAAATGTGATTTTAATTTAAGTGATTTCAATAATAAACTGAAAATACTTTTGATGGAAGATATGAAATAGAGCATATTCATGGAAGAATAACAATGGAAATTTAAAGGTAATAAATAATTTGGAAAAAACACAGACGAATTATTAGCAGATTAATGCACACAGTTTTTTTACTTCATATCAGCGTGCTCTTCAGAATTAGGAAATATTGAAAATTAGTAAATGCATGGCGTTTTAAAATAAATAATGCATGCTATTATTTATCTCATAGATTAGTTAATAAATTAGAAAGCCAAACTACAAAAATCCGTGCGAATATTCGATGCTTCTTCCATTAAAAAAGGAATGCTTTCTCTGAATGAATGTTTGTATAAGAGAATTCCTATGCTAAATCTATTATTCGAAATTTATCAAGAATACCTGATATTGTAGATAGATTTAGAAAGCATCCAATTGGTATCAGTGCTGATTCTAAAAAGACGTTTCAAGAGCTGTACAGTCAACTATAATGGTTTATTACTTGTCCTTTTTATTTATTTCATCTAGTAGTATTATGATAGTCTTGTACAATGTTAATTTTTTTTTTTAATTTTATTAATTTTTTTTTTATTGAAAATGCTTATAGCTTCTTGATATTTTCCTCTTATCTTTTAGGAAGGGGTGTATATGTAATATTAATTTTATAAATAAATGAATAAACACTTTGATGAATACAACTGATTTAATTCAATAATAAATACAAATATTCCTTCATTTTACCCATACGCTGAAGTCAATTGCTGGTTATTTTATATTTATTATTAATGTTTTAATAATTATCTTTGAATATTAATTCTTTAGATACTATAATCTTTATTTTAATATACTTTTTAAAATAAAATTTATAATGACAATATTATTTTAACAGGCAGCAAGCAGTCTCTAAAATGTGTTCTTCAATCTTTGAAGCCTATATGATGTCATAATCAAAGAGAGAACACATCATTTTGTTATCCTGTTGGATGTTGAAATAGTTTTGTTATTTTCTAAATTTTCCATGAATTTCAGAAAGTGTTCTGTGAAATAACTGAACATATAATACTAAAGGAAGAAGTGAACAAGCAAAAATTTTTTTTCATGTAAAATAGAGCAATTTGTGTTTTACAAATTGTAATTAAAATTTGAATCTATTAGGATTATGCTTTTTTGAAAATGTCATGTTCATAATGTTTCACTATAAAAGTTTATTTAAGTAAATAATCAATGAAAATGAGAATCTGCATTGAAGAATTAGATAACTCAAAAGAAGTTAAAGTCATCAAATTGAGCTGCAGTGATGTATAAGTTTATTGTATTTCATTGGATAATATAAAGAAATATGATTATTTAATTTATAATAAATTGAAAAAATACTTTAGTATAATTTAAAAATTTAAATTACATTAGAGGCATTCTGCATAATTTTTAAATTATGCAGAATTTTATGCTTTTAATATCAATAGATGGCAGCACTTAAGATAAATTTAATAATCGTTTCAGAGTGTGATCAATAGAAATTGATAATATATTTATTTAAATATATTTTCTATCCATAGTTTTATTCTCCATTTATAACATAAATAAATACATTTGAAGAAATTAGACGAAATGTTATATTTTGGGTGCCTGTTAATATAATATTGGAAGAAGATATAAATCATCATATTGATCAAAGATGTATAAATGATATTAATCATTTTGATGACATTAATCATAATTTACTTTGCAACCATTTTTCAGTTGATTTTTACTATCTAAAAATGAATAAGTGAAAACGATATAATATTTATGTGCATACTGTGTATTTTACTCAAATAAAAAATTAATAATTTAAAACCATCTGAACAAAGGGAAGCAAAAGACAATCCTTTTAAAAATAAAAATTATCACGAAGATTATAAAATGAAATTGCTAACGGATACTAGAAAAAAATGAAAGGAAAATAAAATATCAAAACAGGTTCCTCCGACTTTTGTTCTTAGACGTTAGGAAGACACGTATGCACTTATATAAAATGAAAACTGCTCTTTTTTTCCATACTTCAACATAATTTATGAGTCATAAGTAGTAATTTAAATTTTCATATCTACTATAATCTAATTTAAATTATCACTATAAATTGCTATTGATATCAAAAGTAAATTTCATACCATAAGCACTTAAAAAATGCATAAGCAATCAAATTTCTTTGAAAAAATGTTTAGTTTAGTATGTATATTCATTAGATAAGAAAAGAAAAATTAAGTATAAATATTCATTTTAAATTACAAAAGCCAAGTATCGAATATAAATTTACCTGCATAAAAAATTTTTGAAAAGAAATTCAAAAATTTTAATTTTGATTAACGCATTTTCTTCAGTGAATGAGGATTAGTTCTCAAACTAAAAATTATGAAAAGAAATTCTGAAATTAGTTAATTGTATGAAACCAGATGGAGCCACTATATACAATATCTTTAATTTTTAATCATTTTCAGATAAACCTGAAAAAATGAATAAAATTTTGAAAGGAATATATCTTAAAATTTTCACAAATGCACGGTTGTAATGTATGATATTTGCATAAATTTATATTTTTTGTTTGAAATTTGTTTAAAATACAATGGATCATCTCTTTTATTCATTTTAAAAATCACGTATTAAATATTTCATTTTTAAGCGTTTTGATAAGTGCCCATTATTATTATTTTTAATTTAGAATTAATTCTTTCAATTTACAATATATTTATATGAAATATTTGTGAAAAAATTATTCCGACATACTTACATTTTGTAACATTTAAGATGCTTCGCATTGAATTTACAGTAACTGTTACGTTATATAAAGTTTCACAGTGTAAGAAATTTTTTTGAGAAAAATTTAAGTGTGTGCGAGAATGATAAAAATAGTATAAAGATAAAATGAAAAAATAGATGAGTTTCCATATTATTTCATATGCAACCATATATATTAATATAATAGTTATTTTGACTTATATTTTTTATAAACAGACAGTTCTATAAATTTCATACAAACGCACACGTACATGTGGTTTTCAAAATTATGGAAACACCATAGATTTATGAAGAATATTTTATTAGTATAATGTAAGATCATTTTTGGCATACAATACAGCTTAGATTCACATAGAAATTGATTTATACAAGTGTTAAATAGTAATTAAGGTAACACCGCACCAATCTTCATGAAAATATTAGGAAAGATATAGAAGATATGAGGTAGCAGGATGTAAATTCTGTATGGAATACTTTAAAATAGATCATAATTTTATTATAGTCAGAGGACTGTGTGGGGCAAGGTGTTTAACCTCAGCCTATTGTTCATCAAGTCAATGCTCCAGGCTTAGTAGCTTCATGCCACTTCCAGTTAAGATCAATAAAGTGAATCATCATTTGCCTGGAACAGAGATTGGCAAACTGCCTCATTCTCCCTTATTGGATTGCTCGAGCTTTGGTGTTGAAGACATGCCTACGTTAATGGGTATATCCAATGTCTTTCCACTAGTGTGGCATGGATGTGAAGTGAAAATTGATAGCTCAGGTGTTACCTTGTCACCTGAGCGTAGTTCAAAATTATGAGACGCTTGGTGATAGGCGACTATTCCAAGCCTATTAATCATAAGATATAATAGTGATGCGTGCATGTTCACCAAACAATTATTAAGAAAGCCTCTCTACGTAGATAGGAGTATTAATATCATTTGAATTTCCCTCTTCTGAAGAAATAATGTTTAATTAGTAGATTGAATTTGGTCCGCTGAAAATTCTCATTACTTTTCCCAGTGATCCTTTCAGAGATATGATTGGTCCGTTGGTAAATCAAGTCTAGCCTTGCCCATATCAGAACATAACAATCAATGCTTAACAGTTGAAAGTAGACAATCACGATCGTATACTTATGCAAGAATCCTCCACACGTCCTGTATCAAAAGTGAGAAAGGTGATTCTTCAGACCACTTCACTTTTATCAACTAATCAATCAACAAGTTTTGAGAGTACTACTGTAAATGAAGTTTGGTATTAACATCTGGGAAAAATGGCTTGGGAATTGCTCAGCCGTAATTCTTTTCGTCATGTAAAATTTATGGTAAACATTGATACTGGATAATCCAAATACAAATTGACCTGTGCGGTCAATTTTGTAGCAGTTGTTGATTTTTTAGACATTACAATTCGGTTTTATACCCCTCGTCTCTTTCATAATCTTCTCTTCCAACCACTATTTTGCTTTAAAGAGCTTGTCTTGTCGTTTTTCATGTAAATACCATTCCTCTAAATTGACTGAGGAGTTGTGACATTTCGGTCACACTTGCTTCTGCTGGATGGGCTCCTACAATTCAGCAATTTGGGAAATCGGAGAAGTCCGCTTTTGAAAAAAATCCAAAACTTCAATAAAGAATTACAGAAATTTGATAAAGCTCCCAGATTTATTTATCCAATTATTGTGTGTGTTAATATAAGAAAACTAATTAATATATTATATTTAATCCTTAAGTAGTGGATTCCAAACTGTCACTTTTATTCACAGGCCTTTCCCTTATTTTAATAACAACCTATATAATAATAATGATTATATATATATATATATATATATATATATATATATATATATATATAGCACCTGCAATTTTAATTTTTTTTTTTAAGATATTGAAATTAAAATAAAATCTCGAGTCTTTATGTCTTGAATAAACATGAATAAATATTAAATTATCAAGTCCTGTGTCAGACATATAGACCCATAGAAAGACACTTTTTTTTAATTCTTTCAATTCACAATTCTATTGTCTTTTTTCTCGATTTCTTTGCTTTTTTTTATAAAGAAATTTGTTCCATATCATTTAAAATTATATGTATGAAGTTGAATCTCTGATGAAAATTTAAGTAATTCTATAAAATAATTCTACAAAATATTTAATGCAGTTATAGCAGTTTTACTATTTAATGGAAACAGTTTTTTGCAATTGAAAAATTGAGTCACAATAGAATTTTCAATCAATCTTGCATTAAGCTTTTTCAAATTTTATTTGTACTGTGAATAATTACTTGCATTTTCTTTGTTTTCACAATATAATCAGTTTTATAAACACACACACAATGAAATTTAAAAATATTATTCATACATGTATTTCTATGAAATTTAGGCAATGGGTGTTTGCCTCCAGGATCTGGAACCTTGAAATTCCTTGTCCCACATTTTAGTGATTTATTTAAAATAGCATATTACGCTCATTTTTTGCACACGCGGCTTGGTTGAATTGAGATTTATAATTTAAAATGAATTATTATCTTATAGCCCAAATTAGGAGGTAAATTATAAGTCAGCATGCTTTCTTTGAATCTTGCGACATAAAACAGATCCAACAGAAAAATCAAAGTGAGAATTAAAAAATCTCAACTATTTGAATGTATTATTGCCAATTCTGTTGCTGTCTGCTTTTTAAAACTATTGTCGAGCTCATATTCACTTTCACGTGAGTAAGCTTGAATTTGTGAGAAAACTGAGTAAAAAAAAATACACAGAATAAAAAATACGTATCCATTATCAAAGTTAAGTGCTGTAATTTACCTTTTATTCCCTGAAAAATTGAAAACTCAAAATGTTCTAAAATAAGTTCATTTCAAAGGGTTTTTTTTAGTCAAATTTTATGTATTTTCATATTTTATAAATTTATCTTCATTCACTTCATCATGCAAATGCTTTTGGCTTTATTCGGCTATGGTGGCTTCTTTAATAAATCTGCTTAACAAAATAACTGAGATATCGTTTTTTTAAGAACATCATGCCAAGTAGAGATTGACAAATGCATTACATTTAAAAGATTAATTTTATAAGATGATTATTTTTCGATGCTCATTTTTCGAAGAACTCTGCTAAATATAGGGAGAGACATTGGTAACTAACAATCACGTACAATGAAGATCAAAGATTTCTAAGCAAATGATTCAACACTGTTTGTCACCGTGTACTACTAATCCCATTTAGTTCGATAGATCACATTGAGCACAAAGGCGTCCATTACACAGCTCAAATGTATGTGTACACTTAGTACAAATATTGGTATGGTCAGAATTGATTGCTAGTGAAAACTGACAAGCGGTGCAATTTTAGAAATATTCTGTTAAGAATTAGTTACGTTTTATATTAGCTATAAATGTTATAATCAAAATTTTTAAATGAAATTAGTCTATTTTTCAAGGTAACTAGACAATAATATATATTGGTATAAGTTTTATTTGATTCCTTAGTTCTCAATAATTCATTATAAGTTCAATTTGATTCGTGCGTTCTTAATTTATCTGTGAGAAAAGATTCAACGAACAAAGGAAAAAGAATTTTATGTATAAAATTGTAAATGATAAATCTTGATATTAAAAATGATTTAATTGTAAAAATTTTACGTGTAGGTAATCCTAGAATATATTTACTATCTATATATTTACTTTTGTTACTGTTGTGTGTAAAAATGGATTTATTTGATTTTCAATGTATAATTTTTTGATTTGCAAGGTAGCATTAGTTTTATCGTGAGGATGAAAGTACATCGAAAATATTGTAGTTCGTAAATTCAAGTGTTGCTATAGCTGAAATATACAGTGATTTAAATAGCAACAGCACTAAAAACAAGTAGCACGAAAACTTCAATAAATCATTTGTCACTGATACAAAAGTATTTTATTACTGTAAATGAGAAATGTGTATGGTTGTTATTTAATGGTCCCTTTTTACATCGAAAATCAAAGTGAGTACCCACAGTTTAAAATGAATTCCAAATTGATATAAGCATCTGCATCCAACATATTAGTCAAACCCCGATTTCCTCCAAACTCCCTTTGAAAAATTCTAGTTTAAATGCTAATCATTCATTGACGTCAAATGTCATAAAGTTGATTTCCCATCGAGAAATCACATTGAATTGTTCTTTTTCTGAATATAGTATTATGCCTCAAATGACAATATTGTGCCATGCCTATGACTAACACCTGAAAAAAAGGCAAATATATTTTAATGTCGATCTTGGAAATCCGTATAATTACATTATCCACTATTAGTCTGAAAATGGGCTTTCTTGCAGAACTTCTGATGACTGCTAGACTCTGAAGCAAATGAGGAAACTGGATTTAGGTGTTGCACAATGTTGTTTTTTCAGACAATTTTCTTTCTTGCAGTCTGAAACAAGTCTGAACCACCAGAATCTGCGTACAGATTCTGGTGGTCGTATATATGTCTAGAAGCTTCGAGGATAACAAGATTGGCAACAAAAAAATCACCAATTTTCACCACGTGGCATACTAAAACATATTTTTCTCTATTAAAACAAATATAAAACAGTGTGATTGGCCAAATATCAATTTTATAATGAAACCTACTGGCTCATTAATTAAAATATATTTGTACACAAATTGTTTATTTAAGTATGCTTTTATAATATTTGTAAGCCTTTACAATATTGTTGTGCCTTTTATTTATTTACATAATGTAAATTACGTATTGATTAAACAAGTTAAAAGGATACTTCCATGTAACGATATTCTTATTACATATTGATATAGTTTGGTATGATAAAACATTAGTCTCATTTTGAAAAGGTTGCAGATTCGATACTTCATATTTCCTAAAACCATCATGCTAAGCGAGACTATACACCTTAAAAGTTTCGTAAAGTTTGGTATAACTTTTTGATGAGTAATATTCGGATGAGTGTAAGTAATATTATAAAGTATCCGTCTTATTTTTCAAACATTTTTTCAAGTTTACACGGTGATTTTCTCCTCGAACTGGCAGCTAAGTATTTGACCTTTAATTGAATAGTTCATGAGTTTTATCTCCCTCCTTATCGATAATATTAGTAGTGGTTCGTTTATATTTCAAAAGTTAATTTATAACTGTCCCATATTTCTTTCTATTAATATTTAATCAATTAACATATTATTGACCAATTATTTTAATGAAAACATATCGAATATGCTTTTGTGTATGACAAATAGCTGACAAATAGCAAATGTGACCTGCCATCATTGAATATTTCATCTAAAAATAAACTTGAAAATATTAAGGCATAAAATGGGAATTCCCTCCCCCCCAAATATTGAATGTAGCTGTTATTTTAATCATTTTATTGACAAATATTAAATATGTTATCGCACCCAATTGAGCTGGAAACTAAATGGTTAGTGCTCTAAATTTCGGTTCAACATTCCTCATCTCAAACTTTTGTCCCTAATAACTCAGATTTTACATTAAACCTTAGGTTTCGTTTCAGTTTATCTACGTATGCAAGATACAGCATTTGAAAGACAGACGAAATAATTAATCAAATCGTATTGAAATTTTGCTTGAAACTTGTTTTCAATATTATAAACACCAGCATCTTACATAATCTTTCTATTCCATACCCTCTTAAATTAATTTTGTAATTAACTTATAAATTTTATCACGACTTTCAGAAATTAGTATTTTTCGTGTTTAATGTCTAATTATTTGCATATAAAATACTTTAAAATCTAAATTTTAAAAATCATGACCCTTAATAATTTAAATCCATATCTATCACTTGAATATCGCTTTGATCTGAGTGCAACATCGATTAGGCCTAACTCGTTCAGAAATTTTCGCATTGCGTCAGACGTCCTGGGTAGAATTCAAGTTCGAGATTCAAAACACGGCCACGCATGCATACATGCTCTCCCCCTGGAAGCAAAATTTCCATTAGAAGCATCGCTCCTCCACACTAAATCATTCAATAAACTTCGCATCTTTCAAATTACTATTTGGAACAATCGGCGTAAATCATGTCAAATTAATGCCGCGTTTAATTTATGAATCACAGAATGCCCGCCGCTTTCTCTTTAGCTCGACCACAACACATGAATATTTCCCTAATCGTCTCCGTGCCATCAATTCCGGGGATGTTCGAATGAGACCGTGAAATATTCTTACGGGAACTCTGCGGTCTTTTATGAACAGTTTCTCTAAGTGCCAGATTTGAATAAATGAATTTATATAGATATGAAGGGGTTATTTCAAATTATTTTACGAATGTCTATTTTATGTCGGTGAAACATACATAAAAGGCAACAGCCTATCATTGTCAAAATGATCACAAAATCTACTAAATGCGAATGAGACTATAATTCAATTATAATGAATACAGTTTTGGTTCTCACTCGAAAAAAATTTCATATTGCCCACCATATATTGCTTAGCAGACAGCATAACTGCCAATGGTTTTATGCAATAGTTAAATAACTGCAGTATCTCAGTTTTCTGGCAGCTTAGATACGAGGTCTCATTCCTCTGTCAAGGAATATGTTTTAAAGTTTTCTGGGTTTCTTCTTTTGGGACATGATCCAATATCCACAGGAAGTCTTTCTAGAAGCTAATTTACATGGTTGATAGTAAAATGGTCGTAGCCCATTAAACTGACAATGCATGTCCTCAAAGGGCCAATCTGAAAGATGTGCATGCAAGAAATGCTAACATATCTTCCCTTGTTCAAAATTAACTGAGATCATTCCCGGGAATTTTTACAATGAAAAGCTCGTTCCCTCCACTGTCTCTCACGATGCATATCTTCAGTGCTTATTGCAAGCAATTTCAAACATTGAAACTTCACACAGTTTTTTTAAATAAGCATTTGTAATATGACTACTGCAAATATATAAAAATTTATTTTTAATTTCTTAAATTATTAACTTACATTAGATATAATATCTCCTGAAATACCTTCTACATCTATCATGACATAATTATATATTCAGATTTATTTTAACATTTAAAAAATTTTAATTGAAATCCTTTTAAAGTTACTATTTCTTGAAATAAAAAATACATCTCTTGTAATTGCACCAGACATAGCCACGCCACTATTCCCAGAGATTTGGTCTTAAATCAGAAAAATATGAATAAAAATCAGAAAATAAAACTGATTTTAAATTATCACAAGGTCTTTTAATAAGATTCATCATGGCCTATCGGCAGCATCGGTTTTTTCTAAGTAAGCAAATCTTTTTTAAATGCCTATGTTTTTTTTATTAGTGTTAATAACACATCATACTATAGTCATATTGCACAAGATGCCTGATAAAGCTGATTGTGGTAATTTATTTGTACATAATTAGTCCCATATGGGAAAAAGGATTAGTAATTTTGTTTGTAAAGTAGATACGCTTTTTTTAAAGCGCACAAAACAAAGTGAACCTTTTCATTAATTTTTCTCTCTAACTGTATAGTTATTTAAATCTAATTTTTTAGTCCCTAAGGCATTACTCGATGGTTAAAGAGACATCTGAAATAATATTTATCGTCAAGGCATGAAAAACCAGGAACTGTATGTATTTAGCGATGATAATGAAGAATTAAACCTAAAGATTTCCAAATTTGATAGAAGGAGGCACAATTCCTATAATTGCCCACATTTATCATGATATTTAATAGTTATTACTGAGTGAGAAACACATATATGGATATTGTCTTAGAATTAGATTTTCTTATCACTTAATATGTAATTTAAATATGTTATTCAAATAGTACAAAATATAAATATTTTTGAGATACGCCTTGACGTTAAATAGCATATATACGTATAATATTGTTATATTTGAAATATGAAGTACTTTCATAGCAGATATTTTTTTTAGCCAATCGCAAGTAGCTTAGCGTATTTTATATTTTAGATAGAAAACAAAAGGGAATTGATGTTTACTAATTGTTGTGTTTTGATTTTTTAAAGTGTTTTTAAACAAAGAAGAATCCATTCATTTAATACGAGCATTTTGAAAAGAAATTCCATCTCTTATTACTGCATTCAAATAGTTTCCAAAACTTGCTGGAGGTCTCAATTCTCCACAAGGTGAAGAACTTAAAAGAATACAACTGTCAGTTGTAATTCTGGATGATGTGTCCTCCATAAGAATTACTGTAATCAATGATAATTGCTATCCCAAACGAATAATGCAGAAGAAGCTTAAAATAATCCCCTTAACACGCAAAATTATTCATGCATATTAAAAAATTAATTTACCGTTTCATTCTCTACATTTTAACTGAATGATTGAAATTGAAGGTGTCAGATTCTTGAAATTACTCCTTAAAATAAATTATTAAACTACAAGATAATGGTGTTATACCTAAAACTGAAATTGATAATGAAACATGCCATTTGTGAGTACTCCAGCACTTAAAGATAGGAGTAAATATTTTAAAATGATCTCAAGCCCACAATAGGTAAAAGGCCATGAAAAAAACATTGTATGCCGTTTGCTTCGGGATCATTATAAAAGATCAAAGCTATCAAGATAGAAGGACAGAAGACTGTCACAATAACTATCAAGCGTTATTAAATACCATAACATATTTCCAAAGCTAGACTTTTATTCTAGTTCTTTTAAACATTTAGTAACATATTTTCATTGATATGAGCAATCAGATATAATTAGAATTAAATTAAGGGATAAAAAAAATAACCGTTGAAACAGAATATAACAGTAAAAACATTTTTAGTTTATTTGAAATAAAGAATATTTCATTGGTTTTCTACTTTGGAAATGTGACTTTAATGCTTAGATTTTTGTTTTAAGAGAAACATAATTGTCAAATAAAGAAAGAAAACTAATATTATGTGTGATTGATAACTTCTTTCAGAACCAATGGACATTATCAGTTAAGTCATAGGACTTTCTATCTGTTCGGGCCGATAATTATCAACGGAAAAAGGTGGGGAGGGGGTTAGTTACAACATTCCAAAATCGAATGAAATGGGGGTTGCAAGGATGGTAAATGATGATGACGACGTTGATGCGGAGAACTGCATCGGTTATGTAAATCTCGATCATTAATATAAATAATAGTCACTCGTTGTGTGCCTGGAAAATCATGGGGAAGAGGTGAGTGACACCCCCGCGTCTGCTGAACTTTTCCTGCGCCGCTTCACCGCATCTTCCTTCCTTCCATCCATTTGTTGAGCTCGCTCATCAAATGCTGATAGTGACGATAGCTGCTGGCTTGAAGACACGAAGTTATTTAAAGGTCAGAATTCCCAGATTGCTTAGTATGTTTGTCGGTTTTGGCACTTTTTATTTTCTTGAGATGATTTGACTGGTGTCTTCTACTTGAAGTGGATTCCAAAATACTAAAAACTCTCATGTCTGAGGTGGTAATTGAATCCACAAAAGTTCAACAGAAGGTCAACGTATTAACCATTCATTGCCTTATTCAATTTTTTCACGATTGGAGTAAAAGTATTCATACAGTGAATGTTGAAACTGCTCAAAAGTGGAATGTTTTTTTGACAGCATTTAATTAAATTTTCACTTCATTGACAACTCAGTTGTTGTAAGAGTGCGTTGCTTAATCTCGTATTGCAAGGGAGGAAGTCTAGAAAACTTCAACTTTTTTGCCATCTGATTTTCAACGATGACTTGAATTAAAATTTGGATTAAAATTCCTTTGTAAAGAGATATGTCCAGTCACGAGGCTCTAGGGAGCCAAATAAATATGTTTTATTAATTTCACTAAGACTGGATCCTAAATTAACCAAAGAGAAAGCATAAATATGAAATACTTTCTTATATTCAGTGCACAGTATCTTGAGAATAATTTCTGGGTTCAGCTTGCTCTTTTTTGGATCTTGGAGCACAAAATCCAATCAACCAACCTGAAAATAATTTCTTGAAGGCCATTCATTTCAATAATTACTTAGTCTATGCTTCCTGGTAAAATCATTTATTGTTTTAGCTCGCGTTTAAATTAGGTAGAAAAATTACTAAATTTAGGCAAAAAGGGGATAGATTAAATTATAATATTGTCGTTACAGAAGAAAACATCAAAAACTCGTAGTTCGACTTTTAAAACACCAACATTTGAATTTAAACAAAATCTGAATTGCTTTATGCATCTTTTATTCAAGGATATATGAAATATTTGGTTTTTGAGGAAAAAGACTAAAAATTTATCTTTCTTATGAGTTATAAAAGTGATTTAGGTTCTTAAAGAAAGCTATATTTAAGCTAGAAGAAGTTACAGAAGACACACAATATTAGCAGAATTTCATCGAACTTCAATAAAAATTAGTGTCTAGGCTGCCTGGTTTTTAGAAAGTCGTTTTCGTTATCAGAGTATAGTAAGTTCAAATCTTGACCAAACCAAGAAAATCAGTCATGTTCACTAATGCTAGTTGAGGCATGTAAAATATGTTGTGGATGAAATGTCCTCCTCTTCGGCTGGCAGGCCAATTCTGAGGGTCTTCTGCTTGGTTCTCGTTTCTAAATTGCGAAGACTCACTTTCATCGTCGAATCTGTGAATGTTTTTATTGGGAATAATTCTGAAGCATTTCAACCATTTGAAGAAAATTTGTAGAAATTTATTGCTTGAAGGAAAATTTTATTCGGCCAAAATATAGGAAGCATGTATTATGATGATTTATTATTATTTTGTAATTATATAATGATGATTTTTTCAATTCCCACTGTAAAAAATACATTATAAGTAGAACAATGATAAAAAGGCTTTCTTGAATCTATCTTATTAAAATATTTAATGAATGAAGATCCATTCATTAAATTTTTTGACTAGAGAAAAAGATTACTTGAAATATACATCATTTGGAAAACCATTTTCAGAAAAAAAATTATTTCAAAGCTTTTAAAGGAACTAAATATATTAATAATTATGTAATTAATAAATTATAATGTATACTTAAGTAAAATTAGATCAAATTCAATTAAAATGTAACAGCTACTGCTAAAATAAAAATTTTGATCGTCAAACATTGTAGGACACAACAAATGTTAAAGTGTACAAAGTTGTAAACATAAAACCATAGTTTTTCTAAAATTGTAAAGCAAAGCTACATTATGAGCTGCTTTTAATAACTAGGTAAACGAAAGTATTAGGATAATTAAAGTACGTTCTAAAGTTGTCTTCACGAAGAAATTTTAATATACTTACTCAGAAGTACATTAAAAGTTCTTGAAAGAGTTCAGGGAAGAGTTGGGGTACTCAAAATAGGTATATTTCATTTCAAAAGAACATTCATGTATCACATGAAAGGAAAACTTCTTTTCCGATAATTGCATAGCAGATATCCCTAAAGGTGTTCATTGAGAAATCAGAAACACAAGAATCATATTCCTACCTATTTAAACTTAAGTTTGAAATCAGTTTTGGAACATGTTATTTGAAAGAACATAGTTAAATTCTGTTCAGATACATAAACTAATTAAACTAATTCAAAGCTGTCTAGTGAACAGTTAAACAGTTGAAGATTGTGGGATATTTCAATGTCCAGAGTGTATTAGATTGTGTAAACCATTCACATTTTTAAGAAAAAAACATGGAAAACACTCAATGTGATTTTATTTTCTGTGACAAATGTGTGGTTGCAGAAAATCTATTCACAGCTTTCATCTCCTGTCGTTTCTCCCCAAGAGCAGAGTGTTACATTAACAAACATGATGAATTGTTTTACACCTAATGGAGGGCAACTTAAGAAATGAAAGCTATTAAGTAAAACATCCATTATATATTATTATCTCCCGTTGGGATTTCTTATAGACAGAGGTGTACTCAAGTGCGACAATGAGAATACACTGAAAACCACCAAACACTTACTCAAAAAAAAAAAAAAAAAAAAAAAAAAAGCATATTTGCAGGGAGCAAAAAACACAATATCCATCTCTTGTCTCTCAACCGTGGGATTGAATCAATGACTTTTCCTTTCCAAAAGTGAAGTCTTACTAGCGAACTATAGTGATTCTAACTAATCAAATTATTTATGGCAATAATGAAAATTAACTAATGTGACTATAGTCATCAGATTTCATCAATTATTTAATTGACTGTGTAACATCAGCATACTCAATCATCCGACAATACTGAATCTAAATTAACGGAAAGATCATTAAATGGTCATCGTTTAAATTATTTATATTTTTAAATTTTTGCATCGTACGTGCAGGAACATAAAGACTGACCAGTAAAATGTTATTCTGGCTTACTGCTTGACGAAAACAAAAAATAAGATGACGATAAACTTATTAATGTAAGGTAAATATAAAACATGCGCAATAAAATAATATATATAACAAATCAACAATTTGAAGAAAGACCCTTTTTGTTTACACTTAAACATTAACAAATGAAATATATTTAATTCTTAAAATGTGTATAACATCACTTTAAAAATTATTAAAATCTGAAAAATGATAAATTTATTAGAATATTTTGCTTGGGATCATCTCTTTTGAAGATAGAACAGATTCCTTCCTCTCGAGTTTATGGTTTTTTTTTTGGTAATGAGGTTGGTTCAAATAAGATTCACTCACCAATCTTGGTAATTATAGTATAAGATTAATGATATAAAAATATGTAACTGAATTAAACAAGAAATTAAAATATGAAAATATGGTTTGTTTTTTTTTTAACTCTAATGTTAGGACCATGCTATTTGAAGTAGAATATACCGAACTCGGCTCTGGCTACTGTTGAACGATAATTTATGGAAATGGCTGATTGCAAATTAGTCAATTTTCTTTTTTACGTCACATGAATGTCACCCATATTTATGAAAAGTATTTTTGAAAGACTAAAAAAGTACATCTATCTTTTAAGCACCTTTTCAATTAATTCCTTTTAACTAATAAATTTTGAACTAAGTCATGACAATTTCTGATTGTAAATACAGTTCCTTTATCTAATGAGAGTATAAAGGAAGTGGGATTTGTTCTTATATTACATAGCTTTATAAGCCATTAGATTTGCAACTTTCACGCATTAAAATTTCAAAGGAGAAATTAATGTTTAACTGGAAATCACCTGTGATAATCACATTCCATGTAAATCAGTGTACGACCCCTCTTTCATTGGACGGAAGACCTAGTGAACTACGAAGCACAACGGGCATAAATTTACGGGCGAGCGAAATCTCTTCCCAAGCAACTGTTCGTTTAAATTCAATTAAAGTTCGGGAATTGTCATGTTCATTTATTACCAGCGGTCTGCACACAATCGAGGGAGGGGTCCACCCCCGTTACCCCCACTCCAATGCCGCGGTTCCTTATCCCGGAGAAAACTCAAAAGACTTAGGACTCTACCGGCTTTAATTTGCTTAAGTAGTGTTTCTGTTGCCACAAGCATCGAGAAAAATATTTATAAAAGGAGAAGGCAGAAGAGGGGAGGGTAAATTTTTGTAGCTTTTATGATTAAAGGAGAAAATGACGCTGCTGCAGAGGGGGTGGCTGCTGGAGTTAAGTGGGGAAGAATCTGGTCCATGAAAGGGTGGGTAATAGGAGGGTGGGTGGTGCGCTTTGCATCTTGAGGAATAATCACGTGACACAACAGCCTCAACTCGCTTGTTTGTATGTTTTCACGAAGCAAATTCCTCAACTGTAGGGCCTGCTGGTGGTAATAAAGTTTCATTAAAGGAAAACTTGCATAGAAATTGTATGTAACGGATGGGGTTGTGTGTGCGCAGCAAGCAAGGGAAGTTTGGATGAATAATAATCATCGTTGAATTTAAATTCCATTTTTTTGCATCCCCCCTTACCCCTAGACCAACCTACCCAGTGGCGTGTTTCATAACTCGAGGAAAATTTCGAACATCATTCTTAACTTCGTTTTGTGTGGCGTCGTCTAACGTAATTGCCGCCCAACTATGGGAACGTGATCTTTTTTTAATGCTGAGAAGAACGATTTTTGTGCTGGCACGAGTTAGTTTTGTGATAGGCACTAAGTGAACCGTCCACAACCGCCGAGACAGAAGCCACAAATTAATTCAGAAAGAGGAATATCGATTCGACTATTACATATTCAAACAATATTAATCATTAAGAGGTATACGGTGATGGTTTTGCTTTTATTCTCGGCTTTCGAAGTAAATTAATAAACGATTACTTCTAAAATACAATGAAGTGCTGAAATTCAGATAGCCTTCATGGGAAAATAGTAAATGAAAACGAATTTAACAAAAGTTTTAATGTTCGGACAAAAATCCAAGAAAAAAGATAAAAAATATTAATATAATCATACATTAAATAAATCAATTAATTGAGATAAAAGCCATAAATTAATTCAAAAAGAAGAATATCGATTTGACTAATACATATTCAAACAAAATTAATCATTAAGAAGTATACGGTACTAGTTTTACTTTTACAGTCTTTGAAATTAATTAATAAATTTTTTTCCTGACTACAATAAAAGAATAAACTTCAGAATGGATTTTTGTGAAAACAATAAATAAAAAATAAATTCAAAAAAATTGCAATGGGGACAAAACTCCTAGAAAATATACTGAAAATACTATCAAAATCAATTAAATAAGTGGGGCTTTTTTTTATCCACATCTTTGCTAGTTTCTGTATATTTTTGAAGTGAATTAAACAAATATATGTGAACATTTTTAAGACTTTTAAAAAATGATACATAAATAATTATTAGTGCTTTTAAGAATATTTTAAGAGAAATAAATATGTAGGCATAGTTTCTATATCGGATTATTTTATGAGAATTAAAAACATCTATGAATATATTTAAATTTTTTTAAGATAACCCTCATAAAAGATATGTAGGAAGATTTATACTTTTAATTCTTTTAAAAAGTATGTAAACATGCATCTTTTTATAGAGAATTTTACAAAAGCTTTGAGTGAAGGTGCATATATAGTTTTCTGTATTGAATTATATAGAATGTTCAAAGCATTTTTTTTATAAAATAATTGAATGACCCAAAAGAAAAGCCATGAGGTTTG
Organism: Latrodectus geometricus; assembly: GCA_026290005.1. Lineage (NCBI taxonomy): Eukaryota > Metazoa > Arthropoda > Arachnida > Araneae > Theridiidae > Latrodectus > Latrodectus geometricus. The sequence goes on along the minus strand of JAPDSC010007236.1, from coordinate 97,719 downwards.
CACATTTAAAAGTTATATTTTTAGCAGTCTGGTTTTTCTATCAATGTAGAGTTTACAATCCCTTAAAGAATATAAGCAAAATTTGTAAGAAGTTTCTAGGAATTGTTGAAAATGTCATGACTAATATTAGAATTCAAAATGATGAGAGAGAGAGAAATTATATATTCCGAAATAAAGAGGTTTTTCAGTAAGACATTTCTTGAGACAACTTGTCAAATTCGTACTATGTAGATCAGAATTTTTCACTTTTTTTAAAATTTTCGATATTAAAGAATAGGGTTTTGAGGTACACAGTTTGATATAATTGATCTTATACTTAATTTCAAACTTCGTTTCTTACATTGTTTAATATATGTTTTGGAGATTAATACCTTTATATTTTAAAACACAGTATGTATTACGTATGTATAAGTCCTTTAATGAGTAAGGATAAGAAAATTTCAAATTTAGTCCATTTTCAACATTTCTCATCCATAATTTATCAGTTAGATTTACATTCTGCGCAATTTTCAGAGATGATAGGCCATGCATATTTAAAAAAGAATAGATTTTAGTATTTGATGCTCATGGAGGCTCAAATTTTAACTGATTTAAATTAAGCTGATTCAGTTTTTCTATCAGTTTTAAATTTTTGTAAGTCTTTACCTGAAGTGCAGAATTTATTCTGATATAAATTTTCTACAGGAAATTTTTGGTATAATATGTGTTATTTTGAAAAATTTTCTGAGAATCAAACAAAAATCTTTTAATTGTTACTTAAAGAGAATTTTTATATCGGAGTTAGAGATAAATGTTCTTTTTACAAAATATTGTTTCCTACTTTAGCTTTTTTGTATTCAAAAAAGAAAAACAACTAGCGTAAGTAATTTAAAAAATTTAGAATATTTTTTAATTTTTAATCAAATTAACTAAAAAAAGTAACGAAGGCAATATGACATTTTTGAAGCCTACTTGTTAAATGTTAAAAAAGGAAAATTTTGATTATTAAAACGAAAGGACGGTCATAAATAGCACTTGAACTGGACAAAAGCTGCATGGCCTTTAATTCCATAATTCATTCTTTTGATTCTTACCTTGTATTTACGTATTTATAATAATGCAGAATCAGTTCATGAACTGTAATTCTGGTTTAATTATCCCTCATGTATAAAGATTCATACTAGAATCATGTAACCATGACTCAATTAGTTAGAAAAAAGGTTGCAATTTAATTTCTTCTGATATTTTCGAACTTTTCTTGATTGTATTATGTTAAGAATAAATGAAACAACGTTAAAAATTAATTGTTATTACTTTAGTTTAAAAATTAATTTAGATCTGAAAATTCTACAAAGAAACATTAAATTATTTTAAAGCTTGGTTGGAAAGTAAAAATTCTTAAAAGACGGCAATTAACATAATTTCAAGAACTTCATCACATGTGATCAATTTCTGAAATGAACTGAAAGTCTCGATGGTTTGTATAACTATGAACTGAATTTGTCAATCGAATATTGATTGTTTTGTATAGATTACTTTAACTGTGAAATCAAACATACGTGTAGCAACTTAACTTGGTAGAACTTGGTGGAGGAACATCTCAAGAGATTACAAGTTGTCGAAGTTGTTTGGGTGAAAAACTTTGGACAAGAGCAGACACGTCTTAAAGCACTTCGTCATTCCAGCCTCTGTGGAAAAGTAACATGCGAGAGACATGGAAATACTTCCCAAGGGGTACATTTGTCTCATAAAAATATGAAGTCCTTGCATGTCACTTTTTTTTACACATCAAAAGAGTACTAAATAAAAATGCATTGTCAAAATACCATTAATTTATTTCAAATAAATATTATAAACTGAAAGATAAGCAAATAGGTATATTTCATTTACGTCATGCTATTTTAATCAAGCTTACTGATCTTGCAAAAATAAATTGAACTCAGCCACTGAAGCATGGATTGGGGAAGTGGCTCTCTGGTGTGCAGAAAATACTAAGAGCAATATTCATCCCAAAAATGTCTTTCATGCTGAGAAGGTACACGAATGTAAATTTTTATAGGAAGCAATATTCCTTCTCGATTGTGGCATTCAATTGTTAAAGGAAACATAGCATTAAAGCTTTTTAATTTGATATGGATTCGTTGCTTGTGATTTGTGGTTTTGACTATAAAAAATAAGCAGTCAGAAGAATTTATTACAAAAAATATTTAGTTTATGGTTATTGTATTGTTGTTTTTTAATTATATATTATAATTAGAATGTGGTTTTCTTTATTATCAATTTTTAATTAATATTACCGTACATCATATGTATCCGATAGCATTATTATGCTGTATTAAATAATACACTTTACACTGGTAAATAAGTTAAAATAAAAAATACACCATTTCTCGTAATCGGGAAATGATGAATTTTATATTTCACTTAATCAAAGATTCGCCATTGTTACCAGAGACAACTTGGGTTCATAAGGTAATTCGTGCTTGGAATACCCAGCCAATGAGAGGAGGTTACCATCTCAGATGTCAACATTGTCATTTTACCGTAGTTTAAAATTACGTAGCAATAGACTGCTTTCAATAGCTCATTAGTCGACAGAAATAGGCATCATATTGCAAACAAGCAAAATAAACAATTAAGAAAGAAATACTCAGTTTTTTTAAAGTTATAAACTCAACTCACATTTGATACTGAATAAGCAGAAGTTTTATGGGGAAAACGTTATTCTATTGAGCAAAAAATACCAGGTTTTATATTTGACCCAACCGAACATTGTGTTGAAATGTAACCAACGAATGTTAAATGTTCTACAGGATTTAATGATCTGCAGTTACAGCGTGGTAGATTCTAGAAAGTTTCAACTCAGATATCTCCCTTATAACTAACATTTCAAAATTACGAAGCAATTAAAAGAATTAAAAAAAAGCGATGTTTCGGAATACGTCATTTTCGAGGAGCATAAAAATGAATATATCATAGCAAAGTGGACATTGTCGCTGCGTGTCTGATATTAGAAATCTAGTATAGCAAAACTGTAACAATGTCTTCTTGGCATAATATACCGAATAATTTCGACACTAGAGAAAAATAAATGCGATTGAAGTGTTAAAAGGTATTCTTCCTACAAATATGTCAATGTTTGTTGAGACACTTAGCCTTAATTTTATGATTATTAAATAAATTGATTCATATTATAACAATTTACTTAACCTCCATTCATCAAAGCTTTTATACCTATATTATAGAAGTTCTTATTTTAGCTCTTTCTGTATTAATGTACCACTGAGTTAATTAACACATATTTTCAAATTAAATAATAATTAATACATGCTTTTTGATTATATTTACCAATATTTAACCTAAAACTTATTTTAACACTATCTTCACTTTAAATCACTATATATATTACTATTAAAAGTTACTTACTATTAAACTACGAAACGAATTTTAAATTTTTTAGTGTATTTTAAACAGGTAAAGTTTAATCATAAATATATACGGAATGAAAACAATAAAAAAATTCTACGTTTACATCATATTTTTCCAGTATTGGTGAACATTTAACCAGAAATTTAATAAAATATTGAGTAAATAGCTGAAAGTTTAGAGTTCTCTTCTTCAGTTCATCAGATAGTAATTTCAATTCACTTAACATTTGCCAACTCTTGAACAATTTCAAATACCTTGGTATGAATAATCATAATGCGTCGTTGATACTAATACAAAGTAAAGTCTAGTTATCCCTCGTGTCAAAATATGACCTTTGTGTGAGAAATGTAGTAAACAAACCAAACTAACGCAAAGTATGTTAAACTTTATGACATGATGGTATTTCTCCTCATCTTCAAAAGTGATTAAAAGGCATAAAACCAAACTAAGTTATATTATATATTTTATGTAATCAGATATTGTGTCCAAAAATTATTGCAGTTCTTTTTCTATGTGAGAGGCTCATTGACTCCGCAGATTCAATAGCTTCCCATAATATTACCAAAGGGAAACATCACTATCCGTGGGCAGTAATAGGGAGGGTGACCATATTCTCCCTTACTAGGGTACTGGACTTCTGTGGGTTGGGGACATATCCACATTAATCTGTGACATCCAAAGTCCTTCCGCTGATGTGGCATGGATGTAAAAAGAAAGGTGCCATCTCAGATGTGATCTGCTTATCTAACTGTCGTTCAAAATTGCTAGAGGTTTGGTGCTGAGATAATTTTCCAAACCTATTAACATTAAGGTACTCTCCAAGATTCACCTGCATCATTATGTATGCTTCTGTGTGAATTTTTCGTTCATATCCTAATATTAATATAAAAAAGAAATAACACGTATATATTTTTTTGAAATATTGTAAAAATGTATGAATTATACAGTTAGTAATATATTTTAGTATATTCTTATGTTAATGTTATAAAAACATTATTATAATAATAAAAGGGAAAGGAATCATTAAAAAATAAGCTAAACACTTATTTATTATTTATCTAATTTACTTACTAAATCAGTTACTTTTAGTGAAATTTTTATTTCATGAAAATTATATAAAAGTCAAAGTACATTATGAAACGAAAATTTTTGTTGGATGTCCTGAATGATTTTCCTAATTATAATAAAACAAAACATTAATAATTCATTTTTAGCTTTGAAGTACTAATATTATAAAAAGTTCCAATCCCCAAAGAAATCTATTAAATCTTAAATCTTTTTCCAGCGTTTTAGGAATTAGGAAAAAAAGTTTGACTGTCTTTTGACTTTCAATCCATGTGTTCGAATGTTTTTTTATCCCATTCCAGACGTGGATGCTTTGAGTTATTAGGAATCCATTTAAATTATCACTGACATTCAGCTTTTTTTTTTTTTTTTTTTTTTTTTGAGAGGGAGGGATGTTGAGAAAAAAATTAAAATCAAAATTTTCGGAAATTTTTCTGTTTTCATGAATAAATAAATGTAGAAAATGTAAATGTATTTAAAAAATTTGTTGAAAGCGTGCATATTTCGATGAAATTATTGCTCGTTAAATGATGCACCATTAATTTTCTTTCATTTAAGACAGTTATTTTTATGGGCATCAACATTTATTTTGTACATCAAAGTAAGCAAAGTATAAATTTATATATGAATTGGTATCATTAAATATCAAATGGCTAGCTCAAAAATCACAAAAGGAGATGCAAAAGATTTATATTCGACTTTTCCTATCGACAAAAGAAAGCAGTTTTCCAAATAAAATCTCTGACTAAGTAATTTATTTCCCCTAATACAACACTAGTGGTTTTTTTTTTCAGTTGTTGATTCTCCTTAGAACAGACTGAGCAGCAGTCTATATGGATTACTTCGCCCAAACTTCAAGAGAATAAAAAAAAATGCCTTTTATGACTCTTCCGACTCCCACATAACAGAAAAAGCATCGAAGTGACCAACAAAACATTACTTAAAACATCTAAACCCTCTTCCCCCCTGACAAGCCTAGAAAACTAGAAAATTTCACTGGACAGTGGACTTAGAAGAGAAGCTCACCTTTATTCCAGATGCATTGCGAATAGAAATAGATAAAAAAAAAATAGGGGGGAGGTGATTTTTTATCTTCCTGTGTACTCCGTTCTCTAGATCTTTTGTGGACGAGTGGGAGTATGTAGGAGGTAGTGGTGAGGTGCCAAAGAAGGGTCGAGACCGCTGATCGACGTTCGCATTAGGACTCTTTTCAGGTGACCCATGCACGTGCCCTCTTCACACGGTCACGTGGTACGGCATGCCAGGACCGTGTCCTTTTTTCCCCCTCTTTCTTATTTTCGTATATATGTATGCTTTTTTTTATTTTATACTTCATTTCGTCTCTATAGCTTTTGCTTCGAAGAGAAAAACAGTTTGCCTACTGCAGCAGCATTTTCAAGCGGCACTTTTTTCCCTCTTTCAGTGTATTAAGGGGTGGTGTAAAAAGTGATGAATATTTCTATCGTTAGTTTCCTAGTTTCGTTGTTCAACTTTATTGATGAGATATAACACAAAATATCAAAATATATTCTTAGTAGCTAATACATAAACATAAACTATTTTCATTAACTATAGGATAAGATTTAAGGGAGAATAAATATTAAGCATAATATAACAAAAGAAATAAACTTGGACACATTTTTAAATTTTTAATTGATTGAAAACTTCCTTGTAATTCTGAAACATGCAAACAATATATTTTTAAATTTTTTTAAAAAACCAAGATAAATACTAATAAACTTTACAAATTTATACATAGTTCCCATTAGACACATTTCTAAGCTATTTGGTTTATTTTATTTTTTTATAAATATCCTAATAATCTGTAAATAATTTAAAAATTAAAACAAATTCAAAGGTGAGATAAAGGATATTTGATTTGATAAAGAAACTATTCTCAAACAGAGATTATTTTATACGTATATATAAAAAATGAGTTAAAATATTTCTAGAGCTAGGAAACTATACATTAAGACTGAGGAAAAGAAATCCATAAATATTAAGTGAACCTTTGTTTACAGGTTTTTGTTTAGCTTTTTGCAAACGTTTTGAAACTGTTTTGTGGCTGTTCTTTAGCTTTCTGGACAGCTAGTATGCTGTTCAACTTTGAGCATTTTTGTGATTTCATCGATATTTTCGAGTTCCTGTGAGAGGTGCATCTTTAGCATCAAATATTCCTGAATGGAATCGACGAAACCCAAGTTACATGTAATTGGCTAACACGTAGACAGTAGTTAGATAGTAGGCAGTTTAACAGAATGGAGCTTTGCTATTATCGAAACATACTTTATCAAATGTTGGATCCCTCCAGAATTTGATTTCCTATGATATTCATAAAATTCTAATTAGTTATGCGGTATTGATTTAATGACTAAAAGACGTGTCAGATGCTGTTAGAGTTAATTATTAATTAAATTCATTATTTTTCAATTAGACAGGAGTAGAGAGAAAAGAAGCCCGGTGGTGTAATGGTAACGTTTTGAGCTACTAAAGCAGCAGCCCGAGATTTTATCCTCGCGTAGGGTAAGGTCAAAAAATAAAGATAAAGGTAACAGTTTTAATATGTGAATTAAAGCTGACTTCATTTAATATAGTTCCACCTGAAATGTTAAATCCTCTGAAGTATTGATACAAAAAAGTGGAAATATTTAACAATCTATTTCGGAGATTTGCCGTCATTGTTTTAAGAAAAATATGATGCTGGATTTGTTTATCATTTTACAATTTTATTATTTACTTTTTACAAATTATAGAATAAGTTTAGCAAAAATGTACATTTTAATTTTTAACTTCCAGTCTTTACAACCATCCATATCCAAGGTAAAGTGGTATTAAATTCGTTTAACTATAGAACTAAAAACCAAAATGAAAACCATTCACTTACCACGTTAATTGCACAGTGTAACGAATGGAATTGCTGATTCCTTCAGCAAATAATAACATCAATTTATTAAAAAGATTAAATTCCTTTTGAAGCCCTGTTTATTCCATTTATTTCAGTGAGTCGAAGCAATAGGCTACCACTTGACATAGTGACAGTCGTCTAACATTCATTCTCAAGACCAAATGGAACTATTACACTTCAATAAACAATTAACTTAAAGAAAATGCAAAGAAATAAGTTTTATAGTGATTACAAAATACTTTTATCCGTAAAATTATTTATTAATTTACATTTTAATATTTAAATATAAAGAATTGAAATTTTAGCTTCAGGCAATCAAAATAATTTGTGAAACTTACATTGTATCTAAGTAATTGTAATGAAATAGAGACAAAAGAAATTATTTGTCTGGTTTATGAGATTTTTCAATAACACCATGTTCATGAGTGTGATGTTCAATTTTAACGTGCCATTAACTACAATGAATAGAATGATAATGAACCAACAGCATTATGTACACATCATTTACAGTAGAGCAATAAAGTTACAGATTTTCAAAACTTGATATTTTAAGCTCTTTTAGTAAAACATAAATTTATTTTTAAGATTTTTTTACAAGATCAAAGGCAAAAGAAAAGTAATCAAAAACCTAATTTAGTGACAATAACAACTGAATATTATATTTAATGAAAGTTTCTTTAATTAAATTGGTGATATATGATTAAAATGTACAGCTTTCTTACATATACAAATTTTTATATGCATTTTGTTTATAAAAGTTGTAGCTTTTGACAAAATAATATCTTGCATGAAAATGCATCATAATTCCTAGGTATAAATTTTATCTACAATAAAATCAAAATTATCCACGATTTTTAATTGAAAATTCAGTTTTCCGATTTTTTTGGATTGATTCGCAGATTCTATATATAAAAGGAATGATTTAAGACGTCATGTATAACTAGAACTTTCTTTTGATTTGTGATGGTCCCACTTCTGCAAAACACGTTAGACTGGGAAAAAAGCGCCATCTACTACAGGACAAGATAAATAATAACTAAATAAACAAAAAGAAGAACACATCTCCAAGAGTACAAAGCAGCGGACATTGGCTCATCTACCAATGGATATATGTTCTTCCCTGTAAAGATGAAATGGAGGAAAAGTGGGAGAAGGGGGAGGGACAAAGCCCTTGGTAATACACTTTCTCCATTTCTCCTGCAGAATAAATTGCTTCTGTACCATAACGGGATAAAGAATATGTTCACAGGGAAAAAAGGAAATAAAAATGGAACAGAAGTGGTGTTGATGTGCAGCAAATAAACAGATAAATAAAGGGAAACCACGGACATTACCATACAACTGGAAGATTCTATTTTTTCACTTATCTCCCCAAAAACCTTCTCTTTCTCTTATTTTTTAGTTTTGCATTCTTTTATATTTATATAACACTCAGTTTTGCGTGCACTGCAAACTTAAAACTTTCGCGGTGATGAAACCATATTTTTCATCCCATTTCAGAAGAAATGTTCGAATAAGTGTATATATATTTCTTTGCTTTTGTTTGAGTTTTGTACCTGGGACTACGGCGATTTCTTTTTGAAATAAGTAAATGGCGCTGCTAAGAAAATCCTGATGCGATTTTTAGAAGAGTGGGCTTAGATTTGATTCTATTATCTACTGCCTCTATGCCCATTCCTGCTCACTAGTTTAGCACGTTGTTGGTAGCAATATTCCTCGCCAAATGATAGGGAAAAAATGATAAATGTCGGTCTCTAGTGGAAGAAGTTGTATGGAAAAAAAGGAAAAAGTTTTTCCTTGAAAATTCAATTTTTAGCTGGAATCACATTTGGTTGTAGTTAAAATTTTTCTTCGGAATCGTTCAAATTGAAGAGGTATAGGAAATATTTCGTTAAAAAAATTTCCACAACCAAAAAACAATATAACGATTACTTACTTACTAGATCTTACTTTTCCGTGTTCGATTTTGGAGTAGAAATTGTTTTCATGAAATTGAATGGAAAGGAATTGTTTTCTACTCTTTTTTTAAGATTATCCAAAAAAATAAATAAATTGTAGTTAGATTTCGGTATTGATAATAATTCTACACTTTCATGATGCTATGATTTATATTCAAGGTTTCAAACTCAATTTTTAATCGAATAATTGTAAATCAATTAAAAAAATAAAGTATGTCCAACTGAAAATTGTTTTCCTGATTGGCAGTTCCATCGATATCAACAAATACAAATGACTGCAGAAATTGTTTTAGTTAACTTGAAAATTTAAGAGTATAACTATTCATTAATTTAAAACTTAAATAAAATGGTTGTTTTCAGTAACCCTCAAAAAATATATGTTAGAAAATTAAACTATTTATGATTATGTTTCTTTAATATATTAAAAATTTTGACTCCCTAGATAATTTAGAAACTTCATTTACTGTAATAGACTTAGAAGCAGTCATTTTTTGCTTACTTTTAAGAAAAGTATTTTTTAAAAATAATTAAGTTAAATAAAACTCTTAATTTATGTAATTTCTTTGAATATTTTAAACAAATAATTAAGAATTTAAAAAAAACTGAAACTAATACTATCCATAAAATTTTACTGAAAACTCTATTCTTTTTTAATGATTTTGCTCATAACTTAAGTTAGATATAAATGTATCGCTCCCAACGCTCAGGTCCGAGATTCTATCCTCGATCTGAGTAATGTAAACTTAGTCTTTCATTCCTTCATCGTGTCAATAAAACTGAGTACCAATCATGCTTGGGAAATAAACACTGGGACTTTCGAGTAAGGCTGATCACATAAACTGGCCTTATGCATCGTCCCCCAGAAACCTCGGTCAAGAAAACAGATATGGGTGCTATAGGCCTTGGCCCCCTCATAAGCTATCCACACCACAAGCTTTAATTTAGTTTAGATTATAATGTACAATACAACGTACATTTATTTTGTTAGTTAAAATATTTAAACATTATATTCTGTCGATATCTGGCAGTATCTATTTAGACTTCATGGAGAAGTTGGAATTTATATCCAAATGAAAAAAGTTTAGGTAGCTATTTAAGAGCCGATTTTGATTTTGGAAAGTAGCAAATTAAATATCTAGCATTACATCTCATCATTCTGAGATAGTATTACAAGTTTGGTATGACCTAATAACTTTCAACTGGTTTGGTATAGTGTGGAAAGTAAAATTCATTTATCTAGTGTCGATCTTTCCACTTTATTGTGATTCAAAATTACGACTTAGTTGTTTATGTTCAATGATTTTTGTAGGTAGTAGGCCGCTAAAAATAATAATAATCTAAATTTCCAAAAATTGAATAAACTTTCGGCTTTTATGAAATAATTATAAAAATTTATTTCTATTCATTGCCAGGCCTGTAGAAAAGGAACTGATTTATGTACTTCTCTAGTTTCCAATTCTGGTTGTAATATAAATTTAATATTAATTTGAATGCGTTGATAAAAGGAAAGCTGCATCTAAAACATTTTGCTCAGTGATGAATTTACATCCTCCTCCTAATAAATTTGAACATTTTAATGGGTTTATTACAAATGCACTCTCTACTGTTGGCCAATCTAAAAAAATCAATGTAAAAAAGTATTGAAGATGCGATGTTGTGTACCCATGACAACAGTCGTATTGCTGTATCAGTAGATGGTTCTTGGCAAAAACGAGGACATTCTTCAATCAATCTCGTTACAGCTATTTCAGTGGATAATGGAAAAGTTTTCACTTTCAGTGTCTAACAAAATACTGTTTTAAGTGCAAAAAATGCAAATAATTGTCAAAATTTTTAAAAAAAATCATTATGATGGTTCTAGTGGTGGTATGGAAACAGATACATTGTACTACGCATTTTTAAACCCTCAGAGTCCAGTAGAAATGTACGTCATGTAAAATAGCTTGGAGATGGAGACTCAAAAGGATTTCAAAAAATTAAGTAGTCAAAAGTGTATGGTGAAGAAAAACTTAAAAAAAAACTTGAACTTGAATGTACTGGTATATAGAAAAACTTGAATGCATTAGTCATTTTCAAAAATTGATGGAAACAAGACTAAGGACTTTAAATGAGGTGAAGAATAAAAAAGCTTTCAGTTGGGAAAACAATTTCTGGTCGTGGACACTAAACTAATGCTGTTATACAAAAGTATTATGATTTGGCAATAAGAAGAAATGTATCAAAGTCTGTTCAAGATATGTAATAAGCAATTTGGGCAATTCATTTTCACAAGCTTTCTACTAATGTTAATCCTCATCATGTCTTCTGTCCTATTGGTGAAGATAGTTGGTGTGGGTTTAACAAAAGTATTGCTATTGTTAAGAAATATACCCATAAACATTCACTGCCAGAACTTGTAATTTTATCTATAAAGAAAATTTTTAGAGACTTGACATCTAAAGAGCTTTTACAAAAATGCTTACACCATTGTACGCAAAACCCAAATGCGAGTTTTAACAATATGGGAAAGAATTCCAAAAAATGCTTTTCTTGGAATAAAAATACTTTTTGGAATTCTTTCCCATTTTATGAAACTTTAAAATTTGGAGTTGAATGCTGTCGTATATTTTAATAATGGTTTATTTAGTCGCACTTATGTTATGAGTAAAATAGAAATCCCGTCTGGTCGCAATATGTGTGATTAACTTTGAAAAATGGACAAAACTACAATCTGCGAAGCAGAATTATTCATACAAAATATGAGCAGGGTCATTCGAACATTAAAAAGACGAGAAAATAAAAAAACGTGAAACATTAGAAATATTATTAGGTGACCAATATGGGTCAGGAAAATTTTAAAATTTTATAAATGTTTATTTTCATTAGGTATTTTTGGTTTTTTACATTTTTCTCATAAAGCTGTTTTTGAATATTCAGGTCCGATCGACTAAAAATTTTTTCTTGCTCAGAAAATTTAAAACTTTACAAGTATTTTATATGTATAAACGAAAATACAATTTTAACAATTTTATTAAATGTACACACTTTATGTACATTTAATAAAATAGTTAAATTCTTTTGTGCTTTTTGGTTTATTTAAAAAAAATAGGAAGTTTCTATAAAATTTTAGACTTTTTTCAAATTCTATATTTGTTTTCATTTTGTATATAAATTTACTATAAAATAAACAACTTTACATGAATTTTCAAACATATTTACCTGTATTTATGGTAGTTTTACGTGATCCTTGCATTTTAAAAGTTTTTTAAGCGTACCACAAAAACATCAGTGATATATAAAAAGTACTAATACAAAACATTTTAAAATTATTAAAAAAATCATATATTTGTGGGGTTTTTTTTTTTTTTTTTTGAATAACAAAAATGCACATAATTTTGTTTGAAATTCTAAAATATTTTAACACACTTTTCCTTTAGCTAAAATTTATCATTTTTTTCAGTACCGAAAAGGTCTTGGTTCCCTTAAGCTGGCTTATGTGTTTTACATAACTTTTATCTTTCAATGATTTCCTATCAGCAATCAATAGTTATCATATATAAAATTTACTAGTCACATTTTAATTATGTGTATAGTTTTAAATTACTATTTATTATGATAAAATTGAAAAAAAAAACTGACAAATACATTATTTTAAAATACCCCAGTATCCAGTGTCATTTTTAAATGAAAACATCTGTCATTATATTTTATGAACTCATTGCCCCGAAACAAGTAAAAATGAACAAAATAAAATCATAAAGATGAATGGGTGTTAAAAGTGAACATTAAATATACATTGCTTAACAGATAAAAAACAATAAATCAATAAACATTTTCATTTATAAAAAATTTATTTTAATAGAGGATATTGTTTGTATCGAAATTAAATACATGGATACCAAAATAAAATGCATGTCTTCTTGGAATCCTTATGGGAAATAAAAGCACCGTACAAAGAAAAATAAAACTAAAAAGAATGAGCCGTTCCAGACATTGTGAAGCATCCTCTTGACCGCCGGGGTCATCTAATCGCTTCTATTGACCGCTACTTACCGTGTGACTTCAGGTTACAAAGGTTATTTTATCCCCACGTTATTTGGGGTTTCTAACGATGTCTATTTCTTTTATCTAAGTATTTTCATATGATTATTTAAGTATTCTTCTCTATTAAATATTCCTTTCCTTTTCAAGTCTAAACTTTTAATTTTTTATTTTAAGGAAGTGGATTTTATTTTTTCTTTTAAGAAAAATTAGTCTTTTAAGTAACCAACTAAAGGAAGGATTTCTTCAAAAATTTAAAGTATTTCCATAGTTTATTACATAATTTCTTTATGGTCTCAGTTTCTTTATTTGCGTAATATGTATGTTGTATTTAAAAATTTTCTTTTTGCACATCTGAGAGAAAATTCACACTAACAGATACTATTAACAATGTAGCAAAGCTTGTAATTGAATGGCTATCCTATTGGCCTTCAAACAACAATTCATGAAGTTGACTGTTTTGTGTTATAGAAAAATTCTCGTATGCAAAATTAATCATAGAGAGGTAAAACAAGCTAAACGTAACAAAAAACAACATGTATTAAATGTTTCATTAGTTTTGTACTAAAAATCTGTTATTTGCTTAAGATAATATGTTTAGTCAGTACATTATGTTTTAATCAAATATCTATTTTACATTTCTAAAAAAATATATTTTCATATAATACTTAATACGTTGTAGAAGCTTCTAAAAATTTAAGAATATAGTTAGTGATCTTGAATATCTTGAACTTTAAACATAATATATATATATATATATATATATATATATATATATATATATATATATATATATATATATATTTACGATTATTTATTACAGTAATTAAAATAATAACCTTTACTTAATTTAAATTACCAGGAAAATTTGAAAACTAATATTAAATATATGAAAATCACTTGCTGAATATTTATTATAAATTTAGGATCTATTAAATTATACTAAATTAAATATATATACATTATACTATATACAGATTAGTTCTAAGTTTCATGACGCATATACAACTTTTAATAAGTATTATGATGCATAATGCATAAACTTTCAAAAACTATAAGCCTACCTTATTTATCTATTAAAAACTTCAGCATTATTAAATCCAATTTTGAAAGTTAATGCTTAAAAAAATATTAATTTTTTTGAATATATGTGGATAAATGACAAAGTTCTAAAATTAGATAAATATTGTCAAAAACATTATGAGAGTGTTTAAGGAGAAACATACAAATGGTTCTATATTGAAAATAATGGTTATAAAAACGAGAAATTTAAAAGAAAAGAAAAATTAAGTTATAATGTGCATAGATTGTATACTAATTTCTTCATCACACTAAATATTAGTTAATAATTTTCTAACTAACATCTAGTAATTAATCACAGAGTTTGATATGATATTTATTTAACTCATATAAATATTTGAGCTAAATAAATGTCATATCAATCTCTGTGATTAATTAATGATAAAGGTTCATTTTTAATACCCAGAATAATCTAGAGAAAAATAAATTCTTGACATAGAATAATTACATGTCGAAAGAAATATTAAAACATCATGCATGCTTTTCTCTGATCCTAGAAAACCAAATTTTGGAAATTTTTAGTTATAAAAATTATCGACGAAGATTGGGCAGCAAAAATTTTCGAATAAAATTTACTGTAAACAATTTCCAGTAATGGGGTGCAACATAGATTTTCTCCTTGCCGTGCAAATCTGGGTAATACTAAATGATCTACAACTTTGGCACTATGTACTGCTCTCTATTTTTCCTAGGGGTTCTTCAGTGGAATGCAAATGGGATATCTAAAAACATAAAAAAAGCAAACAAACCAGAAATAGGTCGATGAAATTCTAAATATTCCTCTTAGACAAAGGGGTAAATTTCTTACAATTTTTTGTTTCGGTACTGGTCACGTTTGTCTCGCTAAACATCTATATCATGTAAAAGTAGTGTAAAATCCTCTTTGTCAACTGTGCGACATACGTAGAGAAAATAGAAGAGAACCATTTGAGTCTTTGCTCTGCACTGAATTCGGGATATTTGAGGGAGAGATACTGGGGAGATCGGTTCAATATGAACGATTTATAGAGTTACTGGGGTTTCAGTTTTGCTAACTGTGTTCATGTTACCTTTGTTCAAATATTAATATTTCTTATTCTGATTATAGTTATCTACTAATCTGCCATTAGAAATTTAAAAAAAACTTTCCATCAATGGCTTTATATAAATTACAGTTAGTAAGTAATATAGCCGCCCAACCTGTCTAGTGGTTATCGTACCTGACTACAGATGGCTGGGACCTGGGTTCGAATCCTGGCTCGGGCATGGATGTACTTTCACTCTCTCTCTCTCTCTCTTTCTTGTCTTTGTCCTTTCTTTGTGTGTGTGTGAATGGTTGTCCACCCTATAAACGGGTACCTATAGCATGTGTGTACTGAGGAAGTCGGACTCCACACCCAAATATGGTTCAGTTGGAAAAGTGGAGCAGCGCACCCCATACTGCCAGCCTGGTTGGCACACGACAACAACAGTGAGTAATATAAAAGTTCGATGGATATTAATAATTGTCGCGTCCACTGAAATACTGATTTATACAACCCATCTAAATTTATTGAGCATGTACACAGAAAGAAAAAAGACTAAAATGATAAATAATTGGTAGTGTTTAGTTTGTTTACACTGCTGAACATAGAAAATGTAATAGTATTTTCAACAGTCGTATGTCGTATGTAAGGCATGCAGAACCCCATTTACTGTCTTCAAATTTTGTTCTTAAAATATACTTTAAATACTATTTCACAAATATCTTCCAGCAAAATATCGCTTTAAGTCAAAACAACTGATGGTGAATGATTACTTCATTTCCTGAAGAAAATGCTTCTACAACGATATCTAAATACGATTTAACAAGGCACGTTTTATTTTAGTGAAATAGTGTGGAGGATCCTTGATATTCATGAGATATAAAAATTCAAAATTTAAAATATGCTCTAATAACTCTCATCAATATTTGAACTAATTTGGATTTATTCAGAAATTAGTAATTAATCATACATGCTGCTGTAAACTTAATTCAAACAATCAGTTTTTATGAACTTAATCCAAACAACCAGTTTTTATGATAATGAAAACAACCAATTTTTATTATCAAGGGCATCTTATTATGTTTGTAGATAATTTCATTTACGATGTTGTGTCTGTTCGGGATAATTGCTGCATTCCCTAAAAAATTAACTTATTATTTGACAAGATTATCCATAGTGTTATTATCTACCTCCAAGTATGTTAAGAAAAAGTTACACACACACACATAAAATTAAAATTTTAGCGAAACATTATTCTGACTTAAAGCCGATTAGCATTGCTTTGGATCCTATGTGGATAATTCATTGAATTTTGATGCAGTATGGAATTAACTATAAGCCATTTATTCCATTTAAATCAAATTTCATGTATATATGTATGAATTATAGCGATAAAAAAAGTTGGCATAAGTCTTAATTTACCAGAAAGACCATAATTTCATGAACTCTACACGATATGTTTGAATTTTATTTTTCTCCATAAAGCTACCACACACTAAATGAAATATTTTATTTCTTTGCGTGATTTTTCTTTATGCATGATAATTATATTATATGCAAGATGATTTCAATCAGTCGTTTGGTCTCAAAAATTTGTTCATGGAATTTCATTTATAAAAATCTTTGATCATCTATCAACTAAATGATGCCATCTACCAACTAAAAGTTATGCAGTCATTACTTTTAGTTAATAAATGGCATTATAGTTTCATTGACTGTATTCTGATCATAAACTACCTAGGATGAGTTGCATAGTTCCAATAGCACGTTGCTCAGTTTCAACCATGCTGATTCTTTGAGCTTCAACGATGACTGTGAATGCTATATAGCTATCACATTTTCAAATATAAGTTGATTAAAGGGTACAGCTGTCGCGCGTATAATCAATCATGCCAATTTTTGATCTTGGTGATTTTTTGGTTGATATTTTTGTTTATTTGGTAACCAAATATTTTATTACATCATAGAAATCAAGAAGAAGAAGAGAAAATTCAATTTTGGAAACCTTTTATTTACGTCATCACGACGAAATTTAAAATCATTTTGTTCCATTTTTGGATTTCATCAAGAATCTTTTCGAGGATAGTTCATCTGAATTTTTTATTGCGTTTTGAAGATTTCTTGACCTTTTGATATTTAAATTTCAGGATTTGTTCTTTTTTTATTATTTTAAATGATTTCTTGTGTATTAGTTGCTTAAAGTTATTGCTTAAAATTGTGTCGCGACATATCCTGTTCTAGTTTGTCTATGACATTTTTATTATTTATATTATTAAAATTAAAATATCTTTTTTAAATTGTTAATTTAATGAGGATTTTATTATTTGTATTTTACATTTAGAAAAATGCTGTTCCTATATTTTCGTTTTCAAAATTATTAGGTAACATCTAAATTGTATTTTATAATTTATATTTATTTTTCCTGAATATTCTTATGATTACATTAGAATTCATGTGGCTATTTTTCGTAGAGTTAATATTCGCATTTTCGAAATTATGGTTTCTATGTCTTCTTTATTTGTATTTACATTTACGAAATTAATGATCTTTTATTTCTTTCGAGGTATATGCTTCTTTCTAATATCTTAAAAGCATATATTTACGCTTTTTACTTATCAGGTTTAGATTTATAATTTAAATGCATAAGATTTCCCCGGAAAAGAATTTAATACGTAACAATTGCGTAATTTTGGTAACATTTTTTTGGCGCCAAAAAGTTCGGAAATTGTCATGATGTAACATGTCACAGTAACGGTACCGATATAAAAAATGTTAATTTAAACTTTTTTGAAGTCAAAACGATGCCATCGGCAACTATGATTTGCTAGCATAATATTTAGAATAAATTTCTTGTATAGCTACACACAAATACCACAACCTCATCATTCATCAAGGCTTCGTCATTCTCATGGAAGAAATTCAACGTCATATGTAATAATAATAATAGCAATTCTACTTTTGTTGTAATGCACATACTGAAATCTGACAAGTACCAAACTAATTATAAATTAATTTTCACCATGACAAATGAGTAATTGTATTAATATTGTTAAATATGTTTATCAGCTGAGATTGTTTAACAGATTTTTGGTCCCTTCTTCGAAGTTTTTATTAAGTAGATGATCTCAGTATAACAGTTTTTCTTCATAGGAAATAAATAAAATGAATATCTTTGTCAACATTAAAATTCAGTAGTATTATGCCCCTGCATAGCACAAATATAATTGTCAATACTTTCGATTTTCTTATCATGATTAAAAATGTATTTAATGAGAAAAATTTTGTTCTTAATTTAGGAAAATTATAATTGATTTATAAAATTAATGTTTAAATGTATTATTCTACAGCCAAAAAATGTTTGTTTCATGTATTTTTTATTTTATGTTTCATGTATTTTTTATTTTAAATAACTTTGAAAAACACTTGATTATATTCAACCAATCACAATTAAAAGTCAAATATAAAATATTTTTAATTTTATCTTTAGTATTTTCTGGTATTTTATTAATGTTTCTATTATAGAAAGTTCATGTTTGCATTATTTAGAGCAATTTTAATGAGAGATATGTACACACTTTATTGATGGGTCTCAAATGAATTATTGGTTTCCAAATGAAAATGAAGTATCAGAAATATTATTCGGACGTTTATTAAAGTCATTATTGTGTAGCATTGATATTTCGCAAGTATTACAGTTATGAATGCTTAGAGTGACTTTATTTCATAATAGGATGAACAGAAATTGTAAATCCCTAACGCCATTCATTAATGAGGACTTTCAATTATTGTAAATCCCCATCAATAAATCTTTAGAGAAGTAAAGGGCCTTAAGGTAATGCTTCTGAAGAGTTTTGTTATTTCAATTTATGGGGTTTCTTCTTGAAAGTTACTTAAGGAACAAAGATTACTAATAAAGTTCTGTCACTATTGCTAATGTAATTCCGTGAATAGTATGAAATCATTTTAATTATACTAACAAACTTCCCGGCACTACAGCCATGTTGGACCATTGTCTTCCTAATAATTGGACTCCAAAGCAGTCTGTCTTTTGCCTGAGTTTTTCAATTTCTTACTTACAAGTTTTTGAGATCCTTTTCAACCTCTTCAAGCCATCTTTTAATTAATCATTAACCTTCCTCCTCCCTCCTTTTTTTATAACACTGACTTTTAAAAATTGTTTTAGTACATCAGTTGTCATTCATTCTCTTCATGTGTCACAAACACCACTGTATTCTTTTTTATTTTATAATGTTTACTAAATATTTTTTTTAATATTTTGCATTCTATTAGTATTTGGTAATAATTTCCTATATTGTTGGAAACTTAGAATCTTATTCAGTTAATGACTAGTATTATTATTAAAAATAATATATTAATATTAATTTGTATGATTAAGCATTTTGAAATTTACATAAGTTGTAAAACTTTTCAGTGAAAGCTTATTAATCTTATTTGATGCATTATTTTCTTATTATTCAATCTTATTTGACTCTATTAACAGAGTAAGAAATACTTTTTTTTTTTATAATATTCTGAATGAAGAGTAATCCTCAAGTCAAGTGGAATGAAAATTTTCGTGTTCTTTGGTCTCAGCTGGTCAGTCGAATTACTATACGATGCTTCGAGGGGTGAGAGCATTGATTTTCGTTTTGTTATAACCTCCTACCACTGCCTAACAACACATTGCTCAACGAAATTTTTTCCGCAAAAGACGCCCGCCACATACCACCCTCATCTAACACACTTCTCTCTTCATTTCACTTCATATAATGTTTTCCGAGAGCCGATTGTCCTCAGATCGTCTGCCTGGAATCTCATCACGATACAGCACTTGTCTCTGGGGTAGGGGGGGAGGATAATTTCATTCCGCAAATACTCTGTTCTGCTCCTTTATTTAATATTTTTTCGCATTTCTTGTCTTGCTGTCATGTGTAACTGAGAAAGACAATTGTTAAAATGCTAAAAATATTTTACTTAGTTTCTCTGACTCTGATAATTTCTTGAATGTTTTATTGACCTTCTTCTACCTAAATTAAATTATTATTAAATTTTAAAGTTTCATTCTCCTAAAAGAGAACATATTTATTTTTATTGAAAGGCCTGAATATTTACATATAAAAATTCAATACTAAAATTCTCACCTATTTATAAATCTACATTTGAATAATGTTTATTCATAATCCTTCAGCTGACATAAAAAAGAAACATTTTGGGCAGTCTAATTTACGCACACTGAGGTGCAAAATTTAAAACCCATTATCGAACAATGTTTAGATTATTTTTCACCAAGATTAAGAAACAATAAATGCAAACATTCTGGGACAAATATAATAAAAATTAAAACTTTTTTTAATAATAGATTTCAAAGTAAACATAAATTAAGAATAAATTTTTTGATAATAGGCATTTCTTAAACAAGAATCATAATTGTTTCAAATTTCGAAGAATATTAGCCAAACGTGTTTTTCATAGATTTTGGACCAATAAATTATTTTCTATAACTTTTTCATTACCTTTGTAGTCACTTTGCGATTTGGTTTTGTTTGTCACTTTATGAATTGAGATTCTTTATGTTTCGATTCATATTCATTATATTAGAATTTATTTCAATATAGTTCATATATCTAAATAAATACTTAATGCATGTATTGAAGCATGAATTTTGTAAATTGTGTAAGTAAATTTTTAAATCAACTATAATTTATGTATTTCAACAAAAATAGAGAAATATTCTAACTAGTGCCTGGGTTTGATTCACAAGTAAGAGATTGTATAAGTATATAAGTGTACTGTGCTCAACAATTATTGTGATTTTAATTTAATCACATTTAAAAGTACCAGATTGTGTTTATATATATATATATATATATATATATATATATATATATATCTTAATAACATTAAAAAGCTAAGATGTATTCATTTATGTCTTAGTAGATATTTAGGTGTGTATTAAGACATTGTATTTATAAACGTTTCAATAAATGCTATGTTACTTTTATTATATTCCAAGTTTACTGATTGAAAATTGAGGTAACAAAAGGTTCTGAAAGAAAAAATAAAAATTTATAAAAATTTTAATAACTTTTTTATTTATTAAATATTTTGAGTTTTAGTTAAAACTTTTTAGATTTAAGCTATTATGGGAATTATTTTTTAAGTTTTAAGGAATTTTTAATGTTTATATATTGATTAACTAGCAAATATGTTTAAAAAGTGCCTTATACTCATTAGTCTATATTTTTTTTAAAAAATTATATTTATTTCATCTGTCATTTGTTTAATTAAATATAGTGGTGTAAAGTGAATTTTAATTGATTTACTATTAATCAGTTGATATATAGTTTACCTTACCTCACGTAATCTGCATAAGTAAATGTGAAACAGATTTCTTAATAGATAATGTATATTATTATTAATATCCTCATGATATTCAGTTATGTAAATATATTTTCCATTTAAAATTTATATTTTTTGAAATTATACAAAATCTTGAGGATCAGCCTAGTACATCATGCATAAAAGTATCCAACAAAAATATTCTTGAAAAATTTTCGATAACATTTGGTGCAACAGAATACCCTATTTCCATGATTTCCGTACCACAGCTATCACAGAATGTTTTAAGCAAATCTGCTGGCTTCGGAATCTATTAAGACACATTTGAATGCAAAGCCCGTGCAAGGCATAGCCTGAATAAGCGACTTGGATTTTTCCCCAAAACGACACGCAAGGTGTTCTTTGATTTATAAGAGAGACCGGAGACCTGAAGTCGACAAATTCTTTTTCGAAAAATATTTGTATCTTCTTTATCTGCGTGTCTTTGTGATAGTTTCACCTTTCTCTTCCCACCCATTTTCAGAACACGTGCAGTGAATGGCGACAAACAGTACTACAAGATTTTCTGGAACAACAAATCGGGAATTTTGCTGTGTGGATAAGAGAAATATGATAACTGAAACTTTTTTTGGCCTACTTCTTACGAAAGTTTGTGATTTTTTAGAGAATTTTCAGAGTGAATACCAATCAAAATGTACCCTTAAATTATGAAATTGTCATTAAATACTGTAAATTTGACTTTTATTCAATAAATTATGGATGACTAGGTTACTTACTAGGTTACGCAGTGATTTATGTGATAACTAGGTTACTTTTTGACATACTTTTACAAAATTTGGTTATATTTTTGAATTTTCGAAATGAATTTTAATAAAAACATAACCTTAAATTATGAAATTTTTATTAAACGTATTTTTGCATTTAACAATGAAATGCAAAAGAAACCATATAACCAATTTTATTTATCTACTTTCATTTAAATTATTATTACCTGCTTAACAATTGGTTAGAAATTCATAATATTTTTGTTGTATATGAACCATTGTTTCACATAAAAAATTTAAATGATAAATTTTGAGCACATTATGTGAATTTTGTTTTTGTTTATTTCTCAGAGTTATTAACATTAGGAAGTCAGCATGTGTGGGTAATCAAAAATAGATCTAACAATTAAGGTTTACTTATGTATTTTATAAACAAAGTATAGAATAAATGCTATTGCTGCAAACGCAAATAATTTAAAATTAATTCAATTTAAACTGGAAATTGGATTGATGGAGGAAGAGTAATTAAAATAGAAATTTTATCACCGAGAACAAATATTTCATATGTTTCTATGAAAGTTTATGGTACTTTATTTTTAAAATCGACTGATCATCAAAGGGTGAGGAATCTTTTAAAACTAAATTTCCGTAAACGGAGTAACTCATCGATTTCTATAAATTTATATAATTGACGAATTTAAATTTAATTATTTGTTTCTTCACTGAAAGTTTCGTCAGCTTACGAGAATAGTTTGTTATTTATGTTAGTTCGTAATTAGGCTGGTTTTTCTCTTAAATCACTATTTGGCTTTGATTTAGTTTTTTGTCATTAGACATTTCTTTTTATGGACGTAAATTTTGATTTATGGTTTAAAATAATTTTTTTTTTTTTTAGCCTAAAATTGATTTTTTTTTCTTAAAATAGAATTCTGGCCTTACTGTTTAAAATAGATAAATTTATACTTTAAATTAAAGTAATGCAATCAATGGAAGGCAAAAACTTTTAAAAATAATAAAGGTGGTCTTGTCTTACAGGAAGAATCTAATTAGTAGAACGTTTAATTATAACGGAAAATATCAGAAATGAAGAAGAGTTTAAAATTTTTTTTATTCTCAACACATTTATGTAAATATAATTTTATAATCTTCTGAAAGCAAAACTTTAATTATTATACAATTATTAAACTACATAAAATATAAAAATAATATTAGTATTTAAATATTTTGTAACAAAATGAATAAAATCATAAAATAACTAAAAAAAACATAAATGGTAAAAAAATTTCATAATTATTAATTTTTATAAGGAAAAAAGTTAAATAATTTAAAATAAAAAAGAATTAAAAATCCAAATTAAAAGCAGGGAAATTATAAAAAAAAATTATGAAGAAATAAATAAAATCTTGTTGCTCTTCGTCTTGGAAGAAGGAAAAAGCTCCAAGTTCATTAGCATAAATAGATATTAAAAAATTAGAAATCAAATAAACTATTCCTAACATGATTAAATTAATTAAAAATAAATGAAAAATTTGAAAATTTAACATAAAATGAAAGGAAGAAAAAAAAGGAAATTTCTCAAAAGGAACTAAGAAACTTAGTTAACTGTACATAGTTATAAATGTTTGAAAAGTTCTGAAACATTCAAAAGAAAAAAATAAAAGTTAGAAATTGGAAGCATAAAATGATTAAATTTGAAAAGCAATTTTAAAAAGATCAGAAAAGGAATTAAAATTGAAAGATTAACTTACATACTGGGAGACACTGAAATAAGGAGTCCCTAGGGAGAACATTTCACAATTTAGCTTATCATGGAACGAAAAAATAAGACAAGTTAAGAGAGTGTTGCCAAATGATAAAAAAAATTTTATGCTATAAATGAAGTTGGAATTAAAATTGAGTAAACAGAATTAAAAAATATATAATGTACATATATGTGTACTTTATGTATTAATTTTTAAAATAACTTATATTGAATATTTTCTTGGATTTTTGTTGCAGCAAGCATAATGCATTTATTTCAATTTTGATAGATTAGAAAAATAAAGTATTTTTTAGTTTTTTAAAAAAAGAAAAAGTGAAGCGCAGTGAAGGAATGAAAAACGATAGAAATAAAAAAAGGTACGAGTTGCCACTCATTTTCTCACCCGTGCTCGTGCGCGACATCCCTGTAACAAGACATGAATAAAACATGTCAAAAGGAAAGTGAATTATACAGTTGTATTTTTTTCATACAGTTTCGTCATCTAGACTACTGAAAAAATAATTCCCTAGACACTCCTTAAACGTTCCATTTCGTGAGTGTCGAAGAGAAACTAAGTTTTAAATTTGATCAAATAAAATTTTAAAATCTTTAAAGTCATCCGTCATTTCGGCTTCATTTCTTACTCGACAGCTAACCCCCCTCCTGCAAACTGACTCCTCTCCATCCCCTAATTTTAAACTCTCCCGAGTGCAATGGGACACTCCCTAGGAAAGGATGAAAAAACCGAGTTGAGTTGTGCAGGAAAATAATTTCGATATGCTTAGAAATTTGTACCAAACTTTCGATGTTTTTAGTTCGATATGTCCTTGTCAAATAAAAAATACTTAATTTAAAAGTTCATAAAATTGGATAAGAGAAAAAAAAATGAAAGGACTTCTTTTTAGAAAAATAGAACAAAAAAGTAACCGTGAATTTACTGATGATAAGTTCAATCACTTTATGTTTAAAGATGAGTTAGGGAGAAAAAATTTAATTCAATTTCATTTCTCAAATGTGAACGTGTTCAAAATATGAAATGTTACACCTTTAATAAATGCCTTTTAAGAATTTGAAAGCCTTTTAAATCATTGGTATTAAAATAAAAGTTTGAAAGACAAAACAAGAAATGTAAGCAACATTTAAGCTTTATTTAAATCCAGTAACGGAAATGTTTTGAAATATACGAAATAAAATTGTTTGTATGTGTGTTAAAACTTATCTTCTAGTTGAGCATATTAACAATAAGATTTAAAATTACTTGAGATTAATTAATAAGTATGAACTAAATTAATTATATTTTAAATTTTCGAACATTTTTAGGATTTGAATGTCTGATTTCCATCATTTAATTAGTAATTTGTTTTATACAGTTCTTATTCTTACGAATTTTCCAAAGTATGAATAAGCTTTCATAGCGCATATTTTTCTTAAATAGCATAACAACTGATCCATTGGAAAGTAAAAAATTGTTTGACTGTTTTATGGAAATTGACTGGGAACACCATAGCAAAATTATACATCTTTAACACCTGAGAGATTAATTTTAATATCTCTTGCGAGTTGAAAAAACTTTTTAATTCAGAAGATTAGTTTCAAAACACATTTTTAAATTTTATTGTTTATGATAATTGTATGAATGAATAAAAAAATGGTTTTTGCAAGGGCATTTCTGTTTGAAAATTAGTTTAGAAAATTAAATTAGTTTATTGTTACCTGTTACTACGTATTTCGGATGTATAAAATACTAAAATTACTGGCAGATTTAAAATTTCAGTTTTGTTTTTTTATTTGAATGTCAAATATTAGACCAATAAACTAGTAATATGGTCTTATCATTATCCAGTGTGTCTTGCAATCTTAATCTACATGGTTTGTATTCTACAATAATTTACTTCAGTAAACAATTTTTTGTTGCAGTGTCTTGCATTTCAAGTAGCTCATTGTTTGAAACGTGGTGTTAGGTGAAGAATTTACATCATTAATTTTTGATCCATTAAAAAAAAAACTTTTAATTTGCTTTAGTGATTTTGCAACTCGGTCTTTCAGAATATTTATCTTCATTTGCTATGGAAGACCTAAATATGCTGATAGACCAAATGTGTTGGCAGATCAGTCTACTAAAGTCAAAGATTTTTCGCTATCAGGTTTTTACATTCCATTAATAGCTTGCTATTTGATGTGAGCCTTCTTTTAAAAGTATCGTTCATTAGAAACTTTAAGCCAGTAAAATGAATTATTTCGTTTGATTTCATGCTTTGTTTTATACCCTTTATAAATTAGTATCCCGGAAATATTCATAAAACTAATTTCTTCGTTATACCATTTTATACAAATCAGAAAAGATGCGTAAAAAATAAATGAAATATGCAAAAAAAAAAAAAAAAAAAAAAAAAAAAAAGATGTCTGAACAATTTTTTCTCCAATAACAGAAAAAATATAGTTTCTAAATTTATAAAATTACTTTTCGATGTGTGTGTCCACCCTCGTATGAAATAGAATGACATGCACAGAACAGAAATGGGCTGACAAATGTCGTATTATATAGTGTCGGTACGTGATCATTCTGTATGTAAAAAATAATATAATATTCAATTTTTATTTACGGATATTAAAACTATTTTACTAGTTTTGACAGCAATTAAGTTATCCATACTGCATCATAATTGCTTTAAGGGTAATGTAATTCAAAGACAACGGCAACTCCTTCAATTCTTACTGACGTAGCAGAATACCAGATGTGGAGACAAGCTTTTTATTGTAATGGATATTTATATGTAATTGAAGTGAAAGAATTTTATGTGCTATAAAATAATCGACAGGAAACTTAGAAATAATGGAAATTGCCCTTTTTGCTATGTTACGTATTTCATTCTTCACATAAATAAATGGTTTTTTTATTATTATTTTTATTTAAGCATAAATAAAAGACGTATAAGCATAAGACAATAACACAAAAATAAAACTATATTTTTCTGTCCATTAGTTAAAATATTTCCATTGAAATTATAATATAAATTATTCTTGCATGGATCAAATTAACAAAATTTTATAAGGATTTTGACGTGTTAAAATTGCAATTCAAATGATTTATATGAGTAAAAAATTGCTTATATTTTGCAATTATATTAATGCAATTATTTATCATTTGAAGGTAAATATTGATTTAATTATTTACTTATATTTGTAGATTTAGAACAATGAGGCCATTGCAAAATTTATAAATAGTTATATTTATTAGGTTGGGGAAAAAGAAATCCATTATTTTTACGTGAACTTTATGTAACTTCTTTTGGATTCGCTTTGTAAAAAGGTTTAAAACAGTTTTCATGTAGATTTTTAGGTTTTGTGCGAAGCTAAGACTGCTGACATGCTGTCAAGTTGGATAATTTTTTATATTTTATAGACATTCTCGACGATGTTGTATCCATGCGAGGTGCATCTTTAGCATCCAAATACCCAAACGGAATCGACGAAACCAAAATTGTGCGTAACTGGTTGTTACAATCATATATAGGACGATAAACACTTTTCCCAATTTTAGCCACCTGGTTAGCATTTTCGCTATTATAAAAGAAAAACTAAAATGTATCGAATTTTTTGTTTGTTGTTTTCTATTTTTAAGACCTTGTATTCATAACTGAATTAATCAAACAAAAAACCGCAAGAGAATATTTTAGTGTCAAATGTCACCTTTCCAATAAGTATAAATTTGAAATTGTTTGATAGATACCTCACGAGATAGCGATCACTACAGACGTCTACCGAAAAAATAATGGATAACTTTTTCCCCAAACTAATATATATACTCACAAGTGACAGAAGACTGGTAACAGTTACATAATATTATATATGGTGTTCACGAGCATTCAGAAGTGACACAATACGATGTGGCTTAGATTCGATTCATGTCATATAGTATCGAACTCCATGCCTCAGTAGATTCACTCCGCTTTCTATTAAGATAAAAAAAATTGGTCAACCTTCCAATCACTGCCCGTAGTGATTGGAAGGTTGACCCATTTTCTCTCACTGTGTTGATGGAGCTCTGTGAGTTTGGCACGGGTCCACTTTAATCCGTGACGTCCAAATTCCTTTACCTGCTGTTTGGCCTGTATGTGGAAATGAGGTTGATAGCTTAGGTGTGACTCCATCACCTCATCGTGATTCAAAATTAAGAGGAACTTAATAGTGAACGAGTATTCTAAACCCGTTAACTTTAAAGCATACTCCGTGGCTCACCTAAACCATAATGCCCTTATTTTACTGGTTTGTCGGCATTTAAAATACACTCATAAAACAGAAGGGCACAAAAATTCAAATTTTATTATTAACTTTTGACTGTTGCTTCTCATTTCTCGAGTGCCGATTATATCACAATGCTCTAAGTAATTTAAAATAACCTGCAGTCAAGCAGAACTAATTGATCTAAGAACTTTGTCAGATATTTGTTATCTATTTATCGCATTGTATCATTGACTGGTTGCATACTTCCACTATTTGTGTGTAACAATGCATGTGGCCGAATAAACATTCATACACCCAACAAAGATATGCAGATTTACGTTATGTGCTTGCACTTGCATTAAACATATCGTAAAGGAGATATATTTTCATTTTTATAGGCAAATTCCCTCTCTCTCTTCATTTATATTTAAATTTTAAATCTTAAATTAAAAAATTATGATCGTTCTTTACTTATCGGGACTATCAAAGATTTATTCTTAAAATTGTTTTAATTTAACGTATTTTTTTTAAGCTCATACAAATGAATGATGAATAAGGAACGAAATGTGTGGTACTGATAGGTTATTTACTTTTTTTTACTACATTGAAAAATAATTTTACAGATTATGAAAGCATAAATTAAATATTCTGTGCGAAATGGATAATTTAAGTTCCATTCTTTTACCCAAATTGAATAATAAAGTCCCGCGTTCATTTGAGGCGAGCAAAAATCAAAAAAGACACCCTGAAAAGATGCATCAAGTCGTTCCCAAGCCTCATTATCAATTCCGAACCCTCAAAACCTAAATCGTTTTCGCAGAATGTCCGGAAAAGGAGAGTCGTCTTGAAAGGGGGCTGCGACCACCCCTTCTCTCCACTTCTTGAAAGAGACACCCTGCCCCATTCGCACTCGTATCCATATCACGTATCTTGAAAACCCTTTTAACGGAGAATCATTTGCATTCGACCGTGCCACATATCGAAAACGCACACTCACAAAAAATAAAGTAATACATAAAGTAAAATAAAACAATGCAGGAAAAATTTCGCGGTAATTGTATTAAGTCGAATACCCTCCGACGGTCGTGTAAGTGGGGTTGGGGGTCGGGAAGACGAAGTGAAAAATTCCTTACACCCTTCTTCTCCTCCCCATCCGTCTTTTCAAGGGGGTACCCGGGGGACATCTTAACCCCCGTGATTAGGTTGATATGCAAATGATTTCAGAGTTGTGTGTGTGGTGGTGGTGCAGCTCGTCCATATAAATGGTTTTTGAATACCAATTGAACGCGTTTCTTCTAGCGTGAGGGGGCTCGGGGCCCACTCTTGGGTCCTTCTATCAAACGTTGTGGGGGGACACCAGATGTTGTGTTTGTTGCTTGCGTGGCATTTTTCTTCCAGTAGCTGCCATGGTTACCGTGCAAAGTTTTCCATCCTACGAGGGAAAACGCGAAGAGATTCTTATAGGATTCGAGATTTATGTTAGCGAAAAGGGAGATGGGTCGAGGTAGGCAAAGAAGACGTATGCTAAACGGGGTGCAGTAAAAATGGGTAAAAATCCCTTCATTCTTACAGTTATGTTTCGCGTGTAGACGTGAATGGGGACTTTGGAATAGGAACATATACTGTCACGAAACAATATTTTCTGATGAAATTTAAACTGAAAATATTTTTGTTGTTTTTCTACAACAAAATTATTCGCATCTCTTTCTTATTAATCAGTTTTGTATTTGAATTATATTACTTGGTTTTTGTTGAAGTTAAGGTTTTTTTTTATCAAATTATTTCATTCTATCCCAATTTAAACTTTAAAGGTTCATTAATTTAGAATAAAGAACGTTATTTTACAATATTGTAAAAGATTAATTTTTTTAAAACTGCTATGACCATTCTTTCAATTATTTAGTTATATGTTACCATGTTAAGATATTTTGCTAATATATCAAACTTTTGGAAAAATTCTTACGTATTTGCACAAATTAAAACCAGTGTAGTACTTTAAGCGTATGAGAGTTTCTGAAGACATTCTTTATGCATTCCTGTAAAAATAAAAACTTAAAAAATAAACCTAAACCATTTTAAGCAAATATAAACGACTTGTTGAACTTATGTGAATAATAATGTAACTTCGAGAAACGGTGAAAAATATATATTGGCTAGCAAGCTTGCAGATCCACCAATTGCCGTTTCTTTCTTCTTTTTTAATTAATGATATAAAGCGAATAGGATGAAAAAATACACAGACTAGAATATCATATAATTATTATTATATCATACAATATATTTTAGTATTTTAACGGCGTTAATGACAATAAAATCATTCTCATAAAAATTAAAAGACGTTATGCCAGTTTTGAAGGAAAAGTTTTTATATGATAAATCATGGAATATAATTGTTGTGTATGAAAAAATCATTATTCTAAAGCAAAAACCGACCAGTTGGGAAATCCTTATTGTTTATTTTACTTAAATTAAATAACCATATCCAAAAACGATTTTTCTTTTACGAATGTAGAGATAATGTTAAAATTCCAGAATTTTTTTTTATTATTCAATATCTTAATTTCTTTAAATTCATTGGTAGCATTTTAATATTTTTGGACTTGAAAATACTAAATTTTTTATATTAATTAAGTTGTTAGTTGCTTGAAATGAATGCAAAAATAATTAAATTACTTGGAAATATATGTTCCCAAGTTATTTTTTGTATAACTATTTTTCTTTTCCAAAAAATTAAAAAAATATCTAGTTTTGATTACATATTAAAAAATTTTTTCATTTTTTTTAAATTTCAATTTTAAAAGAAATAAACTGGAGATAGTTTGTGACAAAAGAAATGGCTAAAACTATATTACATATATATATATATATATATGCATGACAAATATGAATCATGTAATTATTATTCAATAATACATTGCAGTCTCTTTTTTACACTTCGAGAAGTTTACGCCACAGTTACCTGTAAATTTAAATTTTTATTTGTAAATTTGAATTGTTTTTAAATGTTATGAATTTATTATTAATTAAATTGTAATATTAATACTGTTCATTGACTAGACTTGATAGTATAACAATTTAAGGTGTTCTGAAACACTTATATTTTTAAAAAAACCTTTAATGTTTTGGAAAGAATATGAATCTAATATTATTTTTGTTTCTTTCTTTTTAGCTATAGCATTTCATAGGCTTTAAAACGAAAAAAGATAATCAGTTTAATAGAAAATGTTCAACAAATTTCGGTTTGAAAAAAGGAAGATAAAAGACACAAAAGTTGGGCTGTAGCAAAAGTATGTAATTTTCAGAAAAAGTTTCATTTTATATATTTTTTTTCAAGTTATTATTTAATTTAGAGTATTTCTGCTCGATTATGTTCAGAATTTATATGTCAGTTAGCATATGCTTTCGTATAAATATTTTTATTTTAACAAGGCAACAATTTCAACAAATTTTATTTACAAGATATTTAGCATTCCTTATGACATGACATTCTAACATGAACTTAATATTATGCAAAATTTTCACAAATATTAAAAATCTTTTCTAAAAAGCTATTTCTTAATCATTTACTTTATTAGTTTCTTCACCTAATGTATTTAAAATTAAGCAATTGATTTCCATTGAAGCAAATTTTTATTTTTTTAATTAATAACAAATTCGGCATGTTTTTTTTTTTTTTTTTTTTTTTTTTTTTTTTTATAAATCAGAAAATCGAGTTTAAAACCATTAAAATCTCTCCACTTTCTAATGTAATATATTTCCTCACTAACTAAATTTTTTAATTTATAATTTCGTTTACTTAAATTATTTTAACCGCAAATAGAGAGATTTGGCAGATTTGAGCCATTGCGTTACTTTCTAACTTTTAAGTAGAAAAATTAAGATTTGATTCAATAAGAAAGAAATAAGAAGGAAAATACCGCAAACTCAAAGTACATTAGCTTTCCTGCTTTTCAACTTTGTAAAAGGAGAAACAACTTTTACAGTAACGAACAGGAGAAAATTATGTTACGGAAAGATGCTATGCTTTACAAGATTTATTATGAGCGTGATTTTCAGGTTTGTAAAAGCAAATTTCACATTTAATTTATAAATTTAGATAGTTTGTTTATAAAACAAAATATATCTTGCTTTTATTAAAGTGGTTTAATTAAAATATTACACCTTCTCTAGACTATTTTTATACTTCAAAGAATTAAACTGACATTAGTTTCCATTTTAAATAGATAATGAGAAGAGAAATATTTCTATGCCAGAATTAAGAATATTTTACTGAAAAATTTGGTTAAGTATATAAAATGGAACAATCAGCAGTTAACATTTGTTAAAAGTAAGCTTCATGAAATTTTGTATATTAAGGTGAAAAGTTTAATAATTTCAATAAGTTGTAGTTACTTATAACACTTAGCGAAGCCAAGCACTCCATCAAGGATTGGGCGAATGAAGTCAGAAAGAGGGCTTTCCGTTAATGAACACACCACCCTCACATGAGGGTAGAAGTAAGACTTCGGCTAACAGATGGCAGCACCATCTGCATCTTCCAATTGAAGTCAGAGAAGACCCATAGCCTGTCTTCAACCACCTCCAGAGGTATTAGTTTCAAATGGGAACATGGAGAACATTGCAACCCAACATATTTTAATTGCCCCAGTCATTATTAGTGAACAAGATGAATCGTCAGCTAAGCCGGGATTTGAACTCACTACCTTCCGGTAACGAGAATGACGCTCTAACCAACCAGGCCGCACGGTTCTATTTCAATAGGCAAACAAGCAATAAAATTATAATAAATAAGAAAATTAAATTTTAATAAAATAAATATAAGTAAAATTCAATGTTTGAAATATACTTAAATTTGCAGTCTTTTAAATTAACGTTTTATTTTTTAAAGTAATAATTGTTAATTTACAGCTTGTATTTAAGTAACCAATTTTTATTTACAATTAATGTGATTTAGGTAGAATTATTAAGTGTATCAAAACTGGAAAAATATAGACAGCTCTATGGGATAAATAAAATACAAGAAGATATGCATAATAAATAATTTATGTATTGATATTTTAATGAAAAATATTTATACATAAATATTTTTCATAAGACAATTTTATAATTTAAATTATTTTACTAATTATTTACAATCATGCAATTTAAGAAAAACCATCCAAAATGTTGTCTTATAAAAAGAAAGCAATGTATTCAATATTTACCGTTTTGAAATATATACTTTAAAATTAACTCAGCACAGAAGTAATTTAGGAATTAATTTCAACACAGTACTGTTTAAGTATATGATGATAACTGTAGTTCTATTAAAAATTCTAAAATCATTGGAAACTGAATTTTCAATGAATAAAAAGTATTTCAAACCAAATTTAAAATGTCTTTAAATAAATATTATTTAAATATTTAGTTTTATTTTACTAAATGGGTCAATAAAATAAATATTTGATCAAATATTTGCCATATGTTTATGTTTATTTAATTTAAAATGTTTATGTTTATTTTATTTTATTATAATGTTTAATAAATTTTATTTAAATTGATCACTAGAATTAAGTTCATTTGCATTAAAAAACGTTTTTTAAATGCAAATGTATATTTAATTCTAGTGATTAGATTATAAGGTTATTCTTTTTTAAATCATTTATTTCCGTTTATATCAATACTATATATATATATATATATATATATATATATATATATATATATAT
>JAPDSC010007236.1:53069-63403 GCA_026290005.1 Latrodectus geometricus | reverse complement strand
ATAAACAGTGCTATTTAGATTTAAATTTTATGATAGATTCAATGCAAAGGGAAAATCTTAGTATTCAAATATAATTTGAATTAAATTTTGTGATTTTATCTTATATACAATTCTAAACTACCACAAAATTAACAAAGCATTTAGCACATAATTTTACGAACATTCGGCTTGTTTTGAAAAAATGTATGATACACTTAATTTATATAAAATATTAATTAAGTACTTTTAATTCCTTTAAAACTTTTGTAAATATAACTGGAACATAGATTCAATACGTTAAAGGAATTTCATAACTAAAAATTCATTAAAAATTAAAAGCATCATTTTAGTTATAAAAACCTGATTTTAGTTTCCTTCTAATAATATTCCATTGTATTATTTTAAACATTTAATCTAATATAATTCTAAGAATATTGCATACAAAAGCAGTTTGTTGTGGTAATAGCAGGAAATATTTTTATACTTTTAAATTGCTGTGTTCTGAAATAACATGAGTGTTTATTTTTTCTTCAACGATATAGTATAATATAGCTTAGTTTTGAATATAATTATTTATCAAACAAAATCACATGGATGAACAAAACTGTTATAACACTATTTGTTGATATATCTAAATAATGATTGGAAGCATTAAGGAAATGGGAATGTTATGCGGGTAGAACTTACAAATTCTACTTTACCTTAAAAAAATGTTACAAGGCCTAACTCTCACTTAATGCCAAGTTATCACATTTTTATGAATACAAATGTAAAATAAACATAAAATCCAGGATAAAATCCCATAGTAACTCAACAGAAAAATATTCTAATGCAATTATCTAATTTGTACAAATAGCAAATTTAATTTGTAAGTTTTATGAGGAAAATGTTTTTTAGTACGAAGGGGAAGTAGTGATCGCACAATGGCGTACCGAATAACAATTGATCACTTAGGATATATATAGTCCTGTGATAAGAAAAATAATATATACTGACCCACACTCAAATTAAGATACAATAAAGGAAACCTTTTTTTCTTTCAGCTTCTTACAATAACATTTTATAGGACACAGTTTACACAAATTCAAGTTCATAATGAACATACATTTACATCAACATACATATTTCATTTAGAAATATGGTTCTAGGTAAAATAGTTCAAGGACCTCTGTAAAAGAAAAAAGAAATGAAGAAAGAAAAATAAAAGGAAAAAAAAATTACCGACCCAAAGACATCTCTAAAATCGGTGTTTAAAGACGAGTTAACATCGCCAAACTTCAAAAAGTTCAAACTAAACCACTCTGAAAAACGTTTCATAATAAAAAAAAAAAACTTTAAAATAAAAATAATTCTACTAGCAGACTATGTAGAGAAAACAGATGATCTCAAAAACTTAAAAGGTTAGTTGCACTTACACAAAAATAAAAGCAGACGATATCATAAATTGAAAGTGTCATCTAAGAGATAGTAGATCGCTCTCCAAAAGCTTTAAAAATACGTATAGAACAAAAATATCTAAATTCGCAGTAGCTTAAATTAAAAACCGCTTAACACTTCACATTATTTCAACTACAATAACAAATGCTGAATCATGTACTTGTTCATAAGATTCTTTAAATTCTGCAAGGGATTCAATTTTCAAGTTAATATTAATACCAGACACTTCAAATTAAACTAGCTCTCATGTTTTCTAAATAAATTTCAATGAAAGAGAAAAATTTTCCATTTAATATAAGTCACAAAGCGTACACACTTTCATTGAAATAGTATTAAATAATGTTAACTCTGAAATCTAAATCAATGAGGTTGAAATTAAAGTTATTGCCATAAATAAAAATCAAACTTCACAATTTTTAAGCCTCCGGAGTGTAATAAAGCAGACGATAATTTTAAACTAAATGCTGAATTCACAAAGAATCGCTGGACACATGACATAATAGCAGCAGGGGGAGGGGGCGCTTATCAAAATGCATCAGGAACGCCACACATCGTCATACTTTAAAACTCACCCACATTACGAAACACACAAACGAGCCCCATGGGCCCGCTTTCGACATCGTCCGTTCCTTCGAAAAATAAAATGCAGCACCCCCTCGCCAGCACACCCCGTGTCGTCCATGTAAATGTCGACTGCACTTTCTTCTTTTTTCCTTCCAGTTCCTCTCTTCACTTATTACCTTATCGCAACAGTTTTATTACCTAAACTCAAAGTTTAATGGTGCATTTTATTATTATTATAATTTTTTTCTCTTTCCTTCACTGAGGTAGGTGTGTAATAGTGTGGGGGGCCACTCATAGAATTGCCGGGCACGTAGAATCTAACTCGCGCTTTTGCATTGCTCTTTCTTCTGGAGCATTATCTTGGTCCTTTGTCGCCCCTTAGAAGCCGCATGATTGTGTGCGCCCCTGCGCATAAAAAAAGTAATTAAATTATGGGTTTATTTCTCGCCAGAAGATGGAGCGACGTAGAAATAAACTGCTTAATTAGGAGAATTGCCGTCTACTTTGCACTCTTTGCTGGCGAATTTTGCAGATGGAGATTTGCTGATAACGCCAAAGGATGAAAAGGGTGTAGGCGGAATTTGTCTTTAGTGAGAAGAAGAAAAATTGTTTCTAGGTTATTATAATAATAATGTCAATTATTATAAAAATTGTTTTTTTAAAACGCATAGAGTTTGGGATTTTCAATCACAATGTTTGGTTCTTCAACAGACCAAATACCAGTTTAAATTTTGTAATTATTTTCGATGCTTATTGTAAAAATTATCTTTCGTAGGTATTAATAGATAAACTAAGAGCCAGTGCTTTAATACTGAAGTTTTATCATCATTTTGTATAAAAATAAGCAAATAAAGAGATAATATGCCACAGATCCTGCACAAAATTTTTAAATTTGGATGTTTCTTTTTTATTAACATTAAATTGTAATGACCTAGCTTAAATTATTGTTATAATTCCCAGAATGACCATTAGTTATTGAATGTTGCATTTTTTATAATGTTTTATATTTCATAATAATCAGCTTTATCACAAAATTTTTGTTTCAGCACTTAGTATTTTAATGCAATATATGATCCAGAAATATCGAATTTCTGACGAACGTTTTCGAAGTTTAAAAATCTAACTTTTTTTATTTTACTACACGAAAATAATAAAATATAAAGATAGATTCCCAAATGCGTTTCTAAAAAAATCTAAAACTATCACAGAACAATCTGAATAAGCCTTTTATGAAAATTCCTATAAAATTGTAATTAATCATTTTACTTTCAGTGATTTTTTTTTTATTATAAACTGTCATTGAAATATGTTTCCTCAACTAATAGTCATAGTACAAATGCAAGTTACATATAACTTAACTAGTGAGTGTTATTTGATCAGTGTTGTTATTAACTTTGAAGTTATTTTTTTATATACCTTCCAAATAAGTAATATAGAATTTCATTACCATTTATTTACTTTCTACATTTAATTAAAAATATTAATGTAAAGTTTTATTTTCTTATGTTAAAGGTTTTAAGGATTACATAGATTAATTGGAAAAGCATAATTTAGTTATAGGAAATTTTGCAAAATATAGCCCTACCAATTGCTAGAAGCCTTATAGGATTCCCATGAAAATAAAAAATACTATTTTATAATATAATATCGATTTTATATATTACCACAACTGGAAGAGTTTAAAATTGATTTTAACAATTTCCGAAACATGAAATTAAGATTATTGAAAACATTGAAGGAATTTAAATTATTTAAAGCTGAAAAACTTCAGAATTTGTTTTTGTGTGGACTTTTTGAAAGTAAATATATAAATTACTGATATTTTTTAATATATGTATATTCAAATATGAATTGCAAACTGAAGAGTTATTTTCAATTCATATTAGAATGTTCATATTAAAATTTATTTCAAAATTTTTTAAACAAGTAATTTCTAAGATTACTAATTATATTTACTAAACTTATGTACAAAAATGTTAATTTATAGCCTTTAATACTTCAAACAAAACTTTTCACATTGAATTTCTAAAGAATTATACTCATGATTTGTTGTAACATATGAAAATTTTATTTATTAATCAATCTAAAATCTTTAAAATTAAGTTTGAAAATGTTTGAAAAATTAAGTAACTGAATCAAGATTTGAATAGTTTTATTGGATACATACTCAGAGACACACATGTAAGAATTTTGCGGCATCGTAGCGAATTTAAATTTACTTAATTCCTTCAATTATTTTTATTGTAAATTAAAAAAAACTTTCCTTGTTAGTAAACGTTATGTAAATTATGAAATATAGCTACCTGGGCTTTTTTTTGAGTTTTCAAATTTTGGGGGTGATGATTTTAAGTATTCTTAATGAAGTGGCACTGAATTTAATTTATTTGAAAAATAAAAATGCTCATTTTTATCTTAGAATTTGAATCTGAAATTTTTCTTTTAAATTTAGATTCATATGCCTTAAGAAACTAAATTTAAACTATTGATAAATTATTGAAAAATGGTATGATAGAATGGAAAAA
This sequence comes from Latrodectus geometricus, assembly GCA_026290005.1. NCBI lineage: Eukaryota > Metazoa > Arthropoda > Arachnida > Araneae > Theridiidae > Latrodectus > Latrodectus geometricus. The sequence continues at coordinate 58,901 of JAPDSC010007236.1, read as the reverse complement.
TAAATTAATTATGAAACTTTTTACTTAAAATATAAAGTTTCCAATGACAGCAAATTATTTTTAATTAGTTTATAAAACTGTTTATAGAATAATGCGATGAAACATTCTTCAATTACATATTACTTATGGAAGAGTCCATATATCTTAATTTCATTTATTTATTAATTTCCTCAAGAAATAATAAAGCATTACCATTGTTGTAAATTTTAGTATCTATAATTACAAATATATATTTTAAATATTTGAAATATATTTATAGCTTTTCATTATTAAAAGCTGAAAACTAGAAGAATTAATTTGAAGTTATAACTTTTAGTTTTCAGAAAACCTCATTATTATTTCTATAATTATCTCATTTCTGATGTAAAATACAAGAAAATTTCTGAAATTTCCAAAGAAAAATTTGAATTAAAAAATATTGCTTGTGTATTTTTATGAGAAATAATGTAGGCAATCTAAAACTTTGATTTAATTTGAAACATTTATGGTAGTTAATGAAGGGAGTTGATTTTAATTCTATTTCCGTTTAATTTTTATGAAAAAAAAGTTATTTCAATTTTATGAAGATAACATTGAATTTTAAAATTACATATTTTCATGAGAATAGTGCGTATTTATAATCATAATTTATGTAATGAACTTTAAATAAAAACGTGGACTTAAATAATTTAATAAGAATATCTTTGAATTTAAATAACATCATGAAAAAGAGCATTTTTGCATTATCCGAATAAGTTTTTTAACTATTCTCCATTTCTGGAACTAACTTTTTTCTATAATCTGATTTTTATTTTACTTACATTTTTACTTATTTTTTCATGTTATTTACGCTTTAATAATTTTTGAAGTTATTGAAAAATTTTGAGTAATATTAGTTATACATATTTATCATATTTTCATCATTAAAAACTTATTATAATTGTGTTTCTATTTTATTAGTTGCTACAAAACAAATGCATCCCACAACACTTACCGGAACTTTATCAATAACTGTCAAAACCAGGAGTAAACTGTTAGGAATAAAAATTTACCTGTACAATGATAAATAGATATAATATTTACAAAAATCAATTCTCTCTGAGATATATAAGATACATTTGAAATATCAACGACAAAAGTATTTCCCAGTTTCTCAAAGTTTTTACTTCTTTTAATTTCTATTACTCCGGATGTTTTGAGATTTCCACCTTTCAGCACTACAAGGGGTGGAAGTGATGGCAACTTATATCGTGGACACACAATGGTTGTACCATCATTGCCCCTAAGATAGGTCAGCCTTCATAATTTAGAAGCTGGGACCAAGCAGAAGAACCACAGACATGGTCTATTACACTCAGAGATATCATTTCACATGGAAGACATTGCGACCCTGTCATATTTAACGTGCCTCAGTCTCCATTAGTAAACACAACGGATCATTGGTTCGGTCGGAATTTGATAACAAGAACGAATGCAATAACCAATCAGGGTACCACTGCTATTTTTCAAAGTATGAAACATAATAAAAATCGGAAAGTATGAAAACTATAATGAACTAATTTCTGTAGTAAATATTTTATAGTATTACATAAAATATTTTATAGTATTACATATAAATGCATAGAAATTAAAAATTTTTGTATATTTTTGTTCATGACTACAAAATAACACGTTCATCGACATTTATGTATTTTAAGTTATAAAGTCTAATAAAATATTCATATATAAAAATGACAATTTAATTTTTATTCATTATTATTCTCATAATTAACATTTCACTTTTTTATTTTTCATTTAATTTGCTTAAAATGAAAAAAATTCTTATGCATTTTTTATTACTGAAATTTCTGAGTTCTCGCAGAAAAAAGATAAGATATACGCATAAGATTTAAAAGTCAAATTTAATCCTTATATAAAAAAGCATACATAAAAATATAAGCCAAATCGTTTCCTGTAAGGAAATTTTCTGCATCAATAGAAAAAAAAAATATTTTTCTTTATTAAAATACTTTTAAGCGGTGACTCAATCTTGTTGGTTTCTTTTAGCGAAACAGAATTAGTAAATTTCTTTCGCACATCAAGACAGGAATTTAAATGAAGCAAACTTTTGAGTTTTTTGTCCATTTCTTTATGCCCGTAGTACTTAAACATTAAGGATGTTTTTTTAACACCCCTATTGGTTTTTATAAAGAAAATTTTCTTGAGTCATCTAAAATGGTTATTTTATTATTTGACATTCGATATATGTTCACAGAGGCTCAAAGTGTAAATCCTTTTAGATACAGTTTTTGTAACAAATTAGGTTTGAGAGAAAATGTTAAATAAAAACGTGTAAAAAAATCCCTGTACGTTATATTTTATCATTCAAAAAATGTGTGGTCTACTTTATGTAAAATACTACACATCTTTCACGCACATGTACAAATACAGCTATTACTTCGTCATTATATTTATGTTAAATAATGACTTTACAGAACATTTCACGCAAATAATATAGCTTATATCAAGAGGACTTATTACACAATTGTTCTGTTTTCATCACATAGTAAGATAAAATTGAAGTTTAATATGAAGTAACAGAAATACCTGGAAATTATTTTTAGATATGTATTAAAAGAATATAACATAATCAACACTCATATTTTACATGGGATTCAAACCTATAGACATTAGATGGAAAGTGAAATACTAACTCATTCACTTTGTCATCAAACCATATAATTCATCACCGTTTATTTTTATTTTTATACCGTTTATTTATATTTTTGCAAATTAATTTTTGATAGTATTATCAAAAATTTAATTTGTAAAAATTTAAATTTTTTAAATAATTTAATATTTTTTCAAAATCTTATGTTTCATTTTTTTTCACCAATTGCTAATAAATATTTAACATATTTACTTTAAATACTGCTGTAAATTTCATGGAAGTTTAATATTTTAGTATTAACAATGATAATGGTTCAATAAGTTAAAAAACAAATTTTACAAATGTTACTAGAAAAAAATTTAAATGAAAATGCTTAAAAATTTTAGGAAAAAATATGAATTATACATTATATTATAAATGCTCACTCAAACATTTTTAATCTATTGGAAATTTAAAATATATTAACATATGAGTATCTTAAAAATTTCTGTTCCTGAATCATTTGGTAAAATTTCTAATTAATTAATTAAAATGTGAAGCAAATTAAGAATAATATTAATGCTTCAGATTTGTTTTCTAGTTGCTCTAAAGCTAATTTTTAAAACACACATTTTTTAACTAAAATATTAAGAAAAAAATTTGAAAATTTAACGTTTCGAAATTTTATTTATGTAATTGTGACTCTCAAAAGTTCAGAGGTTACAACCTTTATGCATAAATGTCTAATTTTTACAATACGTTTTGAGGAAATTTTCATATTAATTTTAAATTATAATTATTAAATTAATCTTTCCATAGGCTTTTTATATCAACGTAAAGATCATGTACGTCATGTTTTCATCTACACAGTGGACGAAATATTAAAATCAATATGTACATTTATGTCAATAAATAAAATTAAAAGTAGCATAAATTTTTGCACTTGTAATTTGACACAAAAGCAGAAATTTTTTAACGTTACACACATTAAGTTATGTTTTTTTTATCCCCTACTAATAACAAACAGAAAGGGGCATCTGCTTTTTACTTTGAGCAATCAAGCTCCACAAAGAACGACACCGATAAATATTTCTTTACATCTCTTATTAAAATAAATCGTCTGCTCTGGGTACCAGATGGGTAATAACCTTTAATAAGGGGAGTTCGAGGGAGAGAATGTGCTCAAGGTGTCTCATAGGTACCCACCCACACCCCTAATCAATCCCTCTTCCTCTTGTTGAGCCTAAGGGTGTCTTCCAGGTCACGGCATCCCGCGGGGGAGGGTTAATTTGAATGAAGATTCATCGGTTTGAGGGGGGAGGGGAAGAAACGGAGTGAAATCCGGTGAATGCGACGGGTGGCTCTTTATCTGATATAAAGGAGAAAAGCGGTGAAAGACAAAGGTTGGGAGGGGGTGCTTCCGAATTAAAGTGGTCTCCGGCTGTGATTGAATACGGGCGTTGGTGTTGCTGACGTATTAGATATGACTGTGTGGGGAAGAAGCCAGGGCTTGGTAGAATGATACATAAAAGTGCAAGTGTTTCCCCGATAATGATGCCATGGTGCTTAATTTGAGGCCTGGCGCTTAGGATATTGCGCTGTTTTGCTCACTGTTTTACTCACCATCAATAGCCTGATTGTACACCAAATTTAAAACCTTCCAGTTTAAATAGAGTAGCATAAGTTAATAAAAAATATGAGAGGAATATTTATTTTTTTAAATCAGAATTTCATTATTAAATGTTTTTGAATTCTTTCGTTACTCTTTTTCCTTTAATCTGAATAAAAATATTTCTTCTTGATCGCACAATTGACAAATTAACGGCTTGAGGGAGCTTAAAATTCACTATATAAACTTTTTCTGGGAAAGATCTTTCATAGATAGTGCGTCATATTTATATGTCTCAATGAAAGAAATCTATAAAACTCCCAAGCACTCACCGGATGAAACACACCTATAGAAATGTAATATACATCTGTCGTTTATCAACGATGATTGTGATGGAGTTCAAGAATAAAATAGGCGGTCTTAATACGAACACATGGAGAACCAAATCGAATATTGTTTCTTTTTGAGGTTTTCTTCCTTCAAGGCTGGGAAATGATCGGAAACAGAGATAAGACTTATATCTTAACCAAAGTCTCTCTACAAAACAGTTCTCAGAATTTTGTATTTTCTTCGATTTGGTATTCGAATTCCTGATGAACAAACACAATCATGATCGTTAGTATATTTCTTTCAAATTGAATTTGAGGTCCAGGCTCTTGACACCTCTATCATTCAATTTCAAAGCATATGTCATTTAAAGAAATTTAAAGAAACAAAATATTTTGGTAAACTAGCCTATATTAAAAATTCGTTAATTATTTTTCATAAATTAGTATGAATTCGAACTTTTTAACTGATTTATTTTATTTTTAACTTTTAAATCTGCATTTGTGAAACTTCGATAGAAAAAGTTTAAGGTGAAGAAGAAATATAGTTGACGCACTCACAAATTCTTTGTAAATATATATGAAGTGTATTTTACTATTTTCCATTTTGTTTCACTGTAGTCATGTTTTATAAAACATAATACTTTTTATGTTTTAGAAACGCTTCCTTTAGTAATATTAAACGTTATATGGGATTTAGAAATATTTAAATGATTGAAAATTTGTTTATTGATAATAATATTTTGACAGTATTCAGCATTTAACTTTATATTAAAATAAAAAGAAATTCTCAGCCAAATCAGTTAAGTAAGCTAGATCGAAAGTTGTTATTTATATAAAGTTGTAAAGGATTAAGAATAGTTTACCTGGATTTAAAAAATGTTAAAAATAGGAAAACTATATATTATTTCAGAGTTTCAAAAATTGATTCAATGTAAAAAAAAGATTTTATTTTGAAAGACTTTAATTATTCAATGTAACTTAGTAAAATATAATTATATTGCGTGCTCATTTATATTTTATAATATTTTTCAATTTAAAATTTAATTTGGCAAATAATTTTTGCCACATTTAAATGTTCTAAAATTAAATAGTAGTATAGTATTGATTAAATAACTTATGGTATCATTTGAGATTAGTCTTGTAATAGATTCATTAAAATTTTCCCTGAATGGTTGGATTTATAGGAAATTGTGTACGTATAAGGTTGTAAAACTCAGAGTTATTTCAGAATTAATGAGCTATTCACGATTTCTTAATTGATCTTAATTAATATTAATTAAGAAATA
>JAPDSC010007236.1:7350-53059 GCA_026290005.1 Latrodectus geometricus | reverse complement strand
AAAAAAAATGCACGAAACTCCCAAAGAACAATAAAGTAAATGTACATAAAAATACTAAAAATTTTGATCCTCAATCATCCGTTGTTCAACAACGACTAGAATCGAATCTGAGACCATCCACTTCAAAGATTGTGTTCATTGATTTTTTCAGAGAGTGTTTCTATTTAATTTCTTTGCTGAGAAAATAAATATTGAATGCATGGAATAAATATATATATATATATATATATATATATATATATATATTCCATGTATTCAATTAAATTTTTCTTATTATAATAATAATAATTATATAAATGGACGTATTATCTGCTTATAAGTATAGAAAGTTTGAATTCTAAAATTCTGAAAATATTATACTGTATATTGTATATGGTAATCCCATGAATATTGAAGATTTTGCACTACTTGTTATTTACCAAAATTCTTATTTCAGATTTATGACCAGTAATAAAACATTTCATTAAAATGAATGTAAATCATAATAGGGAATATAAAAATCAGTATACTTAAAAAAGTAATTCCAGTTTCCGAATCTATCACCTAGTCCTATAAATAAAGATGTCAGGAAAAATCTGGACCACCCCTCCTTAATGTCAAAACGTCTCCTTTTCTACTCTCGACCCCTTTTGAGAAGCGAGAATCGGGGAATATCAGCTCACCATCTTTCTAATTTTCAGAGCGTTTCGGAAGGTTTTAAAAATCACAAACGGTAAAATTCGAAAAGTGCTTGATCTAATCTGCATGGATTAACTGGTGGCTGCTCGGGAAAGGGGGTATCACGAAAAACACGACGGTACTTTGGTCCCTTGATCCCCTGCCTCACCCTGGAAAATAGAGTTTTTACAGGGATGCAGCGCCTGCTTTTTCTCCACTGCATAATTTGGTTAACCCTACCATTATATTCTCGGAAGCTTCAAGTGGAAAAATGATAGTTCGGCAATCTATAAATACTTTTATTATTTTTCTTCCTGTTTTTGATATTTTTGCTATTTTTAACTGCTCTTGTGCGCTTTCACTTTAATTGAATCACTTGTGTGTGTGAAGCGAAAATAAATGCAGGTTGTTTTAGAGGTGGGGTGTTCTTCGGCGCATTTTTGATAGTGTCGTTGGAATAATTTCGCAATTTATGGGTGTAATTTGTCAACAATGGTGTTACTTCTTTTCAAAACATTAAGTAATGTTGATTTATTGCTTTGATGGTTAAATATATAAATGAATGTAAAACAGAAGTTAAGAAATGATACCTGTTTATTTCATTTTTTACTTGTTAAAAGTAAATTAAATAAGCAAAATTTTATATATTTAACTAAATTTTTTTATTCGACGTGTAAAATTACTATAAACATTTAAATTACTGAAAAAAAATTCACTCTTTAAAAATATAAATACGAAATAGTAATGGCATAAAAACAAAACATTAATAATAAAAAATTGATAAAATATGTTATTAAATATAAAAATGTTATGTGTGTATGTAAATCATTAAATTGTTTAATATTGGATTTTCACCTAAGAATTTCATTGAATAAAATTTATTAAACATCTGATGAGCATCTTGACATGCAATATTATGTGAAGTATAGCATATATCGAGAAAGATATTGTGATCAGTTATACGAGATAATAGTTTTTATGATGAATTATTTGCGTTTCAATCTTTTTAAAGTCTTTTAATTCAATTTCTATGATATGTTTTTTTGTTTATATTTAGATACAGTAATAGTTTCTTATTTATTTTGGAATATGTATTTTATTATATGTTATTGAAAACCTATGAAAAAATTATGCGTAATTTTCCCATATAATTTTGCATCAAAATAATGTTCAAAATATATTATTAATTATGTTTATATTACAGTTAAAAATTGGATTTTATATTTACTATTACATTTAATATTTCTGAAACTGATTTTAATTGTGAAGTAGATAATTCCTGATATAGATTCTAAATTAAATTCATAGGCTAAAGGAACGATGTATTAGTATTGTGATAAAATATGATATTTTTATGATTATTAATATTGATAAAAAAAATAAATGAATCAATATGTAATGCATTAGATAACTGTAGTAAAAATTTGAAACTCTCTCTTGTTCAACGATTTTATAGATATCTCATATTTAAAATGATTTGAAATATGCATCCATTATTTTCCGCATTAAATTCCGGGAAATACACCTATGTATGCACACATTCATAGAGATATGTTATATGCATTGTCCAGTTGTTAAAAGTTATGGTCCACAATTCTTCTTACTCATTTTTAATGTTGATCAATTAATGAAACAGATTCCATTTCTCACACTTCATCCATTAAAATGTATTAAGTGTTGAAATGGGTAAAAATTCATATGATTCAGAAGTGAGAAATTTCACAATATACGTTTATTTTTGATATAGCATTTGACATGTTATTTGTATTATGTAGTGCATACTTCTAGAAGGTTATATATTTAAGTCTTCATAAATGACGATGATGGATTAATAGAGGGTGAAATATTTTATAAAAGTTTACTTACATTTTAAATTTTTGGTGATATTTTGACTCCAAGATAGGCGCCAAAATGTGAATAATAAAATAATAACCCTAAATCTACTTTAGTTGAAGTGCTGAAAATACCAGGGTTACCAAAAGTGAATTTCTATCGTCAGTATTTATTGCCTAACTTATAGTTTATCCTATTCTACACCAAACCCAAATATTTTAGGACTACTTTGGTTTGTGGAAAAACGTATTATAATTTTGAATAATCCAAACATTTAGTGGTAATTATTTTCTAGTTCCATTTATTATTTTAATGACTTAATGACTTTTTAATGACTTAAATTTGACTAATCTAATCCTTTATAGGGTATTATCTTATCGTAATTAATGATTTAAAAGTAATGCTTTCAAAGTGTGTATCTTTTAATTTGTACTTTTCTCATAGGCAAGATGAAGAATTCATTCACCATTTATATTTTAATATTTTAAGTCTATTTTTATCTGGAATAAATCGAAGCATTTCAATTTGTAAATCTAAATATTTTCAACACTTACTATTGACTGATATTTATTACTTATTATTGATTAACATGTATTTACATGCTTGAATAAAAGTTTAAATGCAATGCGTATATTATATTGTAAACTTTTAAATATGTTTGGAAAATTGCTGATTTTTTTACAAACTTTTTATGGCATTTTATTAAGATTTTTGAGTTAATTTTCTTATTGTTCACTTAATATAAATTAGTGATGATAAAAACTATTATCAAAGGAAACTACTTAAATTCTTTTCTACGAAAATGAGTTTTGTTTTAAATGCTTCTGATGAATACCATACATTTTCACATATTTTGTTTATGATTTTATGCAAATAAACTTAAATTTTTCATTCCTTCTTTCATGTCAAAAAAATGATAGAAATTCAATCGCATAATTGAATGACAAATTTTAGAAATAAAACAAAACTGCATTGACGTCTCAGTTTCCAAAAGCACACTATAACTCATAAATTTTAGAACAATTTAGTTTATCAAAAATTAATTTACAGATTATTTTAATTATTTTGAAATTAAAAATATTATCAAAAAAATTGAAACATAACGCGGAAATAGAAAATGCAAAAGTAAGTTAGATGTGAAAAAATGACAAGAAAATTATTGGATTTTTACATAATGCATTAGCAGGAAAGTTTTGTTTTTTTCTCTGAAGTTGTAGGTGACATTGCCATAATGTGATACTTTCCAAGAGTTGAACTCCATAATCAAACCTACCGCAATTTAGTAATGCACCTTCGTTGGTCCTCAGCAATCAACTAACTTAGTGGACCTTGATTATGTTTTATGTTTTCTTATTTAATAGCTCTTAAAATCCTCCAAAATGTCGCTTACTCCTTCCATCAATTATTTTAATATGCAGTTGTCAGCAACGAGCAAAAAGGCTCGACCATTTGTAACTTGTTCCTCCACGAAACACTGCGAAGTTGTTCGATGTTGCGCTGAAAAAAAATGACTCATTTTTACTTAGCTTCCCATGATGAATGATGCAGCACTTCGTCCCTTGCACAAATTTATTTAATAAAGATTAGAACCTCGCCACATACGATGCCTAATTGGCGACAATCAATTGAAAAGAGAATCCTCACAATCGTCCATCAAAGTGTCAGAAGTTACAACTTTAGGACCAGTTTGGCGCCTTCTTGTTTTGGCTATTCCCCAGGATATTGCACGCTTTCAGGGTTGCTACCAGTAAAGTGTGAGCTTTTTAAATTCTTATTTTAGCAGTTATTTGATTTTATTTTAAAATTGACAAAATTAAAGATACGTGGTGTTTTGAATATGCTATATTACATTGCTTTAAAGTCTCAATTCATTTCATTACAGTTTCAATTTGTAAGTGCAAAAAAAAACCAATTATTATAAGAAATACCAGATAACAAAACGTAAACACATGCAGAGAATTAAGTATGTCATTGTATTTTTTTAAACAGCAGCAAAAGTATTCTGTATAGTAATTTTATGCATGATTTTTTTTCCTTCCAATGTTAACTTGTATCAATAAAATGTCCATTTTAATTCTTTTAATTTATAATATTCCAAGACGTTTATTCCAAAAAAAAATAAATAAATAAAAATAAAAATGAATAAATAAATAAAATAAAATAGCAATCAATTTGCCATCGATTTTGTTCTCTTTATAGAAGAGCTATTTTCAGTTCAATATTCACTGGCAATTACAAGTGCTAATTTGAATTAATATTCCGAAGAACATTTGAAAAAGTATCGATGCACTTTTTTAGGTATGTGTTTTAAAAACCTACAGATGCTAATTAAGCAAATTTAGTGCCATGTTTAAAGTAACTTAAAAAAATCCAGAATAAATATACTTTTCTAGCGTTATTGTTAAAACTTATTTTACAACGAAGATCAGTTTCGTAAATCATACATGATAATAAATTCCATTCATATATATCAATATTTTTCATCGTTACAAATCGATCAAAAATTGTGGCATATTTCATTCATTATTCTCGAGACATTTTAAGCAAATAATTTTCCTATTTCCCGTGTCAGCACTAATACAACTAGAATTGTTCTAATTAAGTATAATATATAATTAGCATATTGAAAATATAATTGTTGTCAGCTAATCGCTTTAAAAGTAATTAATCTAAGGTATATTTGTAAATTTAATGCAACTTCATTAGTGACTCAAAAAAGAACTTAAATATTTGTTCTAATAAATTTTCTTGTTGTTTTTTGTTATTTTTGTAGGCCAGCAATATGGGGTGCGCTGCTCCATTTTTCTAACTGAACCATAATTTGGTGTGGAGTCCGACTTCTTCAGTACACACATACCATACGACACCATTACAAACCCGTTTATAGGAAGGGCCACATTCATCCATCATCAGAAGAAGAAAGGACAAAAAAAAAAAAAAAAACATAGAGAAAGAAAGAAAAGTTTATTCCCGACTTGGGATTGGAACCTGGAACCACCAGCCTAGGAGTCAGGAACGCTAATCCCTCAGCCATCGACCGACTAAAAATATTCTTAATTACTAGTAATCATTATTTAATATTTAATTGTATTATTTATATCGATAAAAGCTAGTAATCCTAATCTAAAATCAAAAACATGTATAACCAACTTGATATGAAATTATACCAGCTTTTGTTGATTAATACGAATTCAAAAATATTTAATACCTAATATTTAGTTGATAAATATTATAAGCCGCTTTATTACAATTTTGTAAGACTTGTAGATGGAAGCCTTGATTTAAATTTCAATTGTTCATGGGTCCGATTCTGCTTTCTGGAAATAAGCTAAAAAAAAAAGACTAAAAAAAACTCAAAAAAAGACTGGAAATAAGCTCAAAAATTATATTTATGGAATGATTGTAATTCAAAAACATGTTTGATAGTCAAAAGCCTATAAATAATTTTATGTGGTACTGCAAAGATACAATGAATTCCTGATTTTCGATTGGATGGAAGGAAGGAAGTGAGGGAAATAATTTTATGAACTTTTGATGATAACAGTTTTCTTATGATAAAATACTCAAGTAACAAATGTTTTTGAAAGAATATTTTAACGACTGGGTAAAATATTGCATTGAAGAGAAACTTTTTTAAGACTATAAAACAGAAATCTGATGATCTTTAAGATGCTAACTAAGACTCTCAAATTATTATAATAACTTAGTGGCATTTTAACTTATCTGATACTATTATTGTTTTCTCAAAAATGATATTTGCTAAATCAACTACACCTTAAATTACAAAGGCAAGCTTCTCAGTACATGATATGAAGGCTATTGCACACTTTCTTTAGGTATTTTAGTCTTCAGATTGCAATATTGTTGTTCTATTAAATTTCCTCTTAGAGAATCAGTCCAACAGAACACTACTGTAATCAAGTTTCAAGTGTGATTTTTTTTAACCTTTTTAAATAAGAACATTTTTTGTTTGTGCACTTAATGATAAATATTTTTAGGAGCTCTTAATGGAAAAGATAAGCTTATGATTAATAACTAATTGTACAATTTTTCCCTTAATTTACATTCTTCATACACTATACAGTCTGTGTGTATGTCTGATATCATTGAAATAAACGATAATTTTCTGAGAGAAATGGTATTCTGTGTTGAAACTTTTTGTCAATTTGTACATTTCTTGCAAATTGTCTGAACTTTGTATGAATATCTACATATGAATTTTTTGTTTGTGAAACAATTATTTCTTAAAAATTATAGTGATCGTCGTGATCCCTTCTTCGCACAATGTATGGCTGATTGGATCAATATAATTATATTTTAATAAGCATTTCAATAATATTTTGATATTGCTAGAACTGTTTATAGTTTTCCGGGGAAACGATTATCAGTAATGTTATTGAGTAACAGAGATTATTCTTCTTGTAATTTTTTGTCATTATTATTAGAAAAAATGGAACAATAAATACGATTCTTATCCTCGTATTAAACATGATTCAAAATTTATTTATTTAAAAATAAGGAAATTTTGTAAGATAATGAAGTCAGTGTCAACGCTTTTTAATAACGTAAAATAAACAACAATTACTTTATTTTTAGCTAACTTAGAATCAGTGGTCCATCCTGTAAGTGAACTGCGTAATGATTTTTTCACCTTGACGGTCCTTCTTCTGACATTTGGTCAAGTAAAATCATATTCTTCACTTGAAACAACTGTTGTGAATGCATGGCTCTTGCATGTGTGTATTTCCATACGTCATACCATCATCAGTTTTACCGTTACGAAGTGTCGATGTTCATTTAACTCGCCTTTGTATCGGACACACACACGTTTCACACACATACATCTATTTCTAAGTGAATTAAATACAGGGTGTAAAATGTGTGATGAACCATACACAATTTATCATATTTTAATATCATGACATTGTTTTAACCATCAATGTTTACAATTTTTTAAAATTGATATTTCAACTATGTCTGATTTGTTTTGAAAGCTACCCCTCAAAAACCTATTTGCCTTTTTCAGAACAATAGGTTTCTTGCAGTTTATTTGATTAATGTTTAAATTTTAAATTATAGAAATTTGGATTTTTGCTTTTATTTTATATATAACTCTATTTTATTATATCATATACAAATTTTTTTTCATTTTATAAGATTTTAATATTGCTTAGGTTTTTAAATAACATTTATACATGAAATCATAGTCTTGGCACAGCTTGTCCATTTTTGGACTTTGCGCCACAAAACCCAGTGTAGGTTAAAAAAGTTAGGTTTAATTGAATACTGACAGTTTGCAATGATAATTGTGTAGTTTGATTAAACTAAGCAATCTGATTCTTTTAAATAGATAGCGCAAATTATTTAATTGAAATATCCTAATATTATTCATTAAATTCAAAAGCTTCAAATTAAAATGCTTTGTATTTACAAATCAAATAATTTGGGATTAATGATTATGAAAAAAAATTTGACTTTTATGGAACAATAAAACTGAAGAAAAAACTAATATTTTAAGCTTCAGAGAAAGATAAGAATGTTACAAAAAAAACTTTTTGAATTTTTTCATTTATAAATTATTGTATTTAGTATTTATTTCATTTTATATTAAGCATAAAATACTGTAATCAGGAATTTTCCTAGGTCTAAAAACAGTTTGTAGTTAAATAAGAAAAAGAATCACTTATACATATAAGTTCTTTTTTTTAATAATATCCAAAATGTACCTCGTAAAACATATCTATTCAAAATACTTAAAATAAAATAAAGTTGCATTATAACAATTAAGTAATCATTTGTTTTTATATGCTTAATTGACGATGAAGTGACTCTTATAAAAGATGGAGCAATTTAACATATTCACATCTTTTAGAGAGATTCCTGAGTTAGCAATACAAAATTTTAAAACCACAATTACTTCTGTTCAACTAAAATAAATAAAGTGCAATATACGAAGGGCATTTAAATGATTCTTATTTATTTTCAAGTTTCTTTTTTTAACTTTATATTTGATCATATTTTTTAAGCAGGTTGTGCATTGCTTTTGCTATCTCTGAACTCAATTTATTATAATGAAAATAATCCAATGTTAGAAAATAGATATATTACAATTCAAACTATATAATATTTATATTAATCCTTTTATAATTTAAGATTAATGATTGTGAATTCATTACAGTTTATTAGAGATTAAAGTAAAGATTAAGTCTCTGATTTTTTTTCTCAAACGTCTCTAAAGCTCAGGTTAGTTCATTGCAATAGAATTCTTGCTTCTTCTTGCTGATTGAACCGTTAAACATTTCATTAAACGCTTCGCAATTTTGAACCAAGGTGAATTGACTAGGTCGACACACGAGTTGGGATAATCCTGTTCAAATGGGTCACACAGAAGAAGAGACATTGCATCCAACAGAATTTTTAACGAGTATTGGTACTCTCAGGAAAATGATCTTCTGGCAGATTAAATATTAAATTCACTAAATACATACCAGAATAAACTGAGTGTTAATATAAGAATTTATGAAAATTAGTATACTGAGTTTCAAAAAGAAATCCGTGTTAAAACCATCATTATTATTCCTTCTCTCAAACTTTATTATTTTAAGAACCAGATTTTTCTAAATTAGAATCAATGAGAAAATTAGAATCAATGAGAAAATTAGAAACAATGTGAAATGAGTCACACTTTTAAAGTACTACTTCAATTTCCTATTTCTATAAATAATAAATATAATCTCTACGTTTTAGAATAAAACTATACGTGTGTGAACTTATATAAAAATTCCTATTAAATTTGCCAAGAAAATATACACTATGTAGATATGCAAATGTACAGAGTTAAAGAGTGGTATTGCATTACTCTTTAACTGGGTTCATTAAAAGTTTGAGGACTTTATCTAGTATTTAGAAGTATTTCTATGCAACAATATGTCTAAAATAATTTCTAAATATCACTATTTATAGGCTTGAACATATCAAACTAAAATGTCAAACGACACATTTATATCTTGTTGCACAAGTATTTATATAGTCATTAATAAAAGTCTGTCTCATAATGTGCATTGTATTTTCATATAATTAAATTTAGCATAAACTAAATATCATCCTGATAGAAACATGCATTTTATACTGGAAAGATACAGGATCAATACCAGCATTTATTAAACAATAAAATATGAGTTCTTCTTTTTCAGTATACATGTAATTCATGATGGTTGATTTCTTAACTTTCTCTTTTGTGACATATAAATTTTATTTTTGAAAAGTCATTTGGATTGGCAAAATGCTACTGACATTTAAATGAATTTCTATGAATTTTGGTTGCTAAGTTAATCACCATGTGGAGTTAAATGAACTGAATTATATTTTACAGTGACCTAATTGTACAACCCCATTATTTATAGGGCGAGATCCAGTGTTTAATCTCAGACATTATTGAACAACGTGAGATAAGAATTGTGTGTCTACTTCCTATCCAAGACTGTCAGGGTGGTTACTTGAAAATTTTCTAGGTTTCCACCCTTGGAATACTAAAATATGACCCATTAAGAAAAGTTCTTATAAAAGGCAATATGATGCGGTGGATATTTTAAAGAAGTTTTGATGTTGCTTGTTAACTGGTGACAAAATGTACTAAGTTAATATATGACAATATATTCCACTATATTAAAAAATACTGTAAAATAAAAATTGAAACACCATCAAAAAGAATGTAGGAATGTTATCTATTATTTATATATTTCTAAAATAAACTTTATTAATAATAGATAAAGATTTGAAATTTTTTGTTGCGCGAATTTATCTTGACACAATATTCACTTGCTGTATTTTTTAACATGGAATGACTAAATCTATGAGAAGTCTGATAACTTCAACTATTTTTCATAGAGATGGAGTACTTAAAATAATACAAGAATAAAATGAAGTAACTTTTGAATGTTACACTTTATTTGCTTAAATGTATTCAATTCAAACATTAAAGGATTTCGTTATATTTTATTACACATCCATACATAGATTAATAAAAGATTCATTCATAGTTTTGCGGCATATTTTTCTGTATCTGAATTCAACATAAAATTAATTATTCTTCCGGAATCCAAATAAAAATATTTAATCTATGGCTTCATATTGCATTATATCAGATGTTAATTGTTTGAATAAAATTAAAATATTGTTAAAGTAAAGGTAGAAATAGGAAATCAGTTTCTTGTTTATTCATTAATATACGGACTCTACAAATAAGGAGACAAGTCTTTATAACTTCATTTAATGCACATGTATATATTTACGCATTGTTTATTTACTGGAGACAGAAATAGAAGGATAAGGATAAGATTTCATCTCTACAACATAAGAAATGACAACTGAAATAGATGAAGATTTAATTTGTTTCTCAGAAGTATTGTAAGTTTAACTTAGAAATTATTTCTAAATGTCACACTTTATGGGTTTAACCATTTTTAAATTAAAAGTAATTAGAAGATACAGCTGTGCCTTACTGTGACTCTTTATAGATCCATCAATAAAAATATTGCATGGAATAATCAACGTATTCTTATAAGTGACATGGCTTTTTCATTTTCTGCTTTTAATAGGCGAATCCTCAGTCATTTTTTACAGAAATATCTAATAAGAGCTATAAGTTCAAAAATGTGTTGCACTAAAACCTATTGATTTTCCTTCTAGTTTAAAACCAATATGTATATGTATATCTATATATAGTATCATCTTATGAAGAATTAATTTTAAATTATAATTTATTTTCTCTTTTACAAAATTAATTTATTTTAAAAGCTTGTCTTATTTTATTTCAGCTTTAAAGCCTAAGTTATTTTAAATGTAAAAACCATTTAAATGAAGTGCTTTATTTTAAGTTGATTTTTTGCAGGAGTAAAGTTGACTTTTTACATGAACATTTTTCAGAGAAATGTGAGGAAAAAAGCCTTAATATAGCTGCTAAGAATCCTTATAAAAAATGCAGTAAATTAAAAACGATGACAAACCCATTTCAGTTTTTGAGCCGTTGAAGATTAAAAAAAAAACCTATATGTATGTATATAGTAAACTTTCTTATGTTTAGAAATAAAAAATTATTTAAGTTTATCTTAAGTTTTATTATTACAGTTTAATTCCCTTTTCTTTTACAATTTTAGACTATTAATTATTATTCTAGAAATTAAGTAAATAACTTAAATCATTAATTAAGTAAGTAATTAATGTGTTAAGTTATTTACTTAATTTTCAATTAGTAATAACTTAATAAATAACTTAGTAACTTATCTAAGGAAATTAAGTAAATAACTTAAAAGCTTAAGATTTACACTTGATAATCAATAACTTAAGATATTTACTTAAAAATTAATAACTTAATATTTACTTGATAGATAATAATTAATAAATTAAGATAATTATAATTTACTTATTAAATTTCTCTGTATGGAAGATTTATTTAGAATTTAAAATGTAAAATTCATAAAATCACTTTAAGCACCTTTACTTCATATTTTCCACGCGAGTTATTTACATAAAAAATCTTAAAAACAATTGGACATTCATTTACATTAATCCTATAATAATTTTCATCAGGCAACACAATTTAGCTCCGTTAAAAAATATATATCTAGCTCAAATAGAAAATAATAAAAAAGCTTCTTAATTTTTCAAAAACTGAAATTAATTTTTGTTAAAAAAAGAATCAACTATAATTTCAACAAGAAGAAATACAGTCATTCTAGACCAATCAGTAAGCAACTTAGTAATGTTTAAAATTAACTAATAGCAGATTACTCATAGGTTTTATTAATTATGAGATCGAAAAAATATGTTAATTCATTTCATTTATTAAAAATAGTTGCTTTTTAACACATTTTCTGTTATTCATAATATAATCCTTTTCCTTTTAAAAAGAGAAAGTTTTCCAGGAATTGACCTATTTACGGCATCTCCTTTTCCACTGATTTCAATAAGGGATTGAATAATATCCAGAGGTTGCCCCAGATGGCGCTAGCTGTCGTATTTGGCCGAGATCAGTTTTATTCCACATCCAATAACTCGTGGAGTCCCTAGCGGTCGCAAGTTAAGAAGAAAATAAAGTGCACTATCTTACATATATTTATATAAAGCGGACGTTGAAATATAAAATTGGTGAATAGAAAAAAATAATAAAAGTAGGTTAAAATTCCGCTAGAGGCCGAAATCGACAATCTGTCAGCGCAACCAATTAGAATCATCGAAGTCTAGACCCCCAAGGGTAATAGGGGCAAGCGATTTTTTAGGGTAATATATTCAAAACTGCGTTTGGTCTAAATATATTCACTACTCCTAATATTTTTATTCGTAGGGATCTCTCCTTTCATTTCTATCCATTATCGATGCAGAAAAAGGGAAAAACTGTTAGCTTCTATACCGGAGACATATATTCAAAGTTTTCAGCCGCATTTTTTTTATTATTTTTATTTTTGCTTTTTTATTTACCTATACAGCTGCGAGTATTTTATCCTTTTTTCTTTCTTTTTGTTTTTTGCCTTCTTTCATAGAAAGGATAAAAACCTCAAGGGTTAGGAAAATAAAATATATCCACAAGCGTATATATAAAGGGGAAAAAAGTGGAGAAGGAGAAATCTTTAGGGAAATTTTCAGCAGTTCTTCGAACAAAAATGGAGACATTGCTATGTTTGCTGTTGACCGTGCGCAAGTTTGAAAAATTACGTGAATTTTAAAAGGCGTACGGAAGAAAAAAAATAAAATTGAAATTCTGAATGTCCGATGAAGATAAAAACTGACTCTGGAGGTAAACACTGCTCTCAAGTTTAAATAATCATAAGACTTCTTTATTTTAGATAGTTTCAGATTTTTTTCCAAATTTTATGGAATAGGAATCGAAAAGATGGAATAAATTATAAAATTCTATTATTTATAATAATGTTTATCTTTTGAAAGAAGAATGCAAAATTTTAAAATATTCCTTTAACTTTTTAAGAACAGTTAAATAAAACAATAGTGCTCATTAAATATTCTTATCTATAGTTTTTAAACAGTTGGTGATATTTATTTTAAAACTTTCGTTGAATTTTAGGTTTTTTTAAACATTAGAATTTTATTATTTAAGCAAATACTTTTAATTAATATCATATCAAAAAGAAATTTTAGGTTTTGCTACAAAAATCTGTATTACAATAAATTAAGAAGCAATTTAGGTTCTTGTATGATGATTAAATTAATAGTTATAGAAGCTCACGTATGATATTTCTACTAATTTTGGAATTTGAATTTGGATTTAAAATTCAAAATGAGTTGAATGTGCTAATTCTTAATAAAATAAACTGTAAAACTCAAAATTGCTTTCGAAAAAAGTTAATGGAATTTCTTGTTACTTCTTTTTTTGTAACTTACACACAATTATACATCAGTTTAGAGAATTATATATAATTAGAGAGAAATTTCATAGTATGTGGTGAAATGTTTATAAGTAGTATTTTGAATTGGGAGAAATTTTCAAGCAAATTCATGGGGAAGGATTTAAACGTAAATCGAACTTATTCAAATCTGCTTAATATCCATTCTGAATATGATAGAAAATAATCTAGAATAATTCGTAATATGATAATAAGAATAAGGAATTTTACAATATGTTTTGATGCGTATAATGTTAACAGAAATGTGCAAGATAAATATATATTCTGATGATAAATTACTTTGTAAGATAATTTTTATTTTGCTTAAATTTTAAATAAAAAAAATTTGATTTGAAATAGATAATTATTTTACCCTTGATTTTACAGTTAAGGTGCTTCGATTATAAAAATGTTTTGAAAATGAAAGAGGAATTTTGAAAAAAAATTTATTGAAATCGAAAATTTTAAAATGATCTCCACTATATTTGAAAATAGAAGAGACATATTGTTGGAAATAATCTTATAGAATCTAAATTATTGAAATCGCATGATTCATAAAATGATCATCATCATTTTTTTATAATGAAAATATATCTTATTGAGTACGGTTTAATGAAATATAAGTTTTTAAAATTATCATCATAAATTTCGAAAATTAAAGAGATATTTCTCTTTATTTTTAAATTTAGTTTATTGAAGTCACCAAATATTTGGTATGATCTTGAGTATGGCGAAAGGAACTATGTTATTTGAATTTTTTTTTTTGGAAGGAAACACGTTTATTAATACTGAAAACGTTTTTCAAATTTCTTATTATTTATTTAATAATGCTATAAAATTTGATTTGTTATATTTCATTTCTTCTGCATGATCTTTTGTAGAACATTAATTTGATAACCATAATTTTCAGAAGTAAATGAAAGATTTTGTTAAAAGTAACTTATTGAAAAGAAGCAATTTTTATTATGATCATCAGGATTTTCAAAATGAGAGACACATCGCATTGGATGTAAATGCGTTTGAATCAAAAAATTTTTACATAGTCTTTAATTTTCAGAATTGATCACCTTGATTTTCGAAAAAGAAAATTTACCTTCATGAAGGAAGCTTATTGAAATCCCAGAATTTTTATAAAAGGATAAAGTGAAACGAAAAAGCTGTGCCATTTTTATTTTCAGAGAGAATAAATTGATAATGACTGAAAAATATTTTGAAAATTCTTTTTATTTCCTCACGATGATTGGAATTTTGTTTTAAAAAATTGCTTTGATAAAAAATAAAAAATATATATATAATCTGAAAAAAATATGCAAAATCAGAAGATTTTTAATTATATTACGAAAATATATTTCATTAGAATGAGATGTGGCAATAAAAAGTGAAAATATTAATTACATTGAAATAATTTGATATAAGTTAGCATAAAAAAGATATTTTCAATATATCACAAGATAACGGGAAATTCCTTTTAATATGATGTTTTACCAGGCTTTTTTTTTTAATATTCATGATGTGGAAGTTTAGAGTTATTTATTATTACCACAATAATTTATTTTAAAACATAATTAAAAAATTTCGTATGACATCCTAATGTCAATAATGAAATAAAAAGCCATGAAATAAGAACATCATAATTTATTCTAAAAAATTTAATTGTAATTAAAACACGCTTTGAACATTTTACTATATTTTATTTAAATTATTATTTGAAGTTTTTGAAATTTTATTAATTACCTTAGCATAGTGTGGAAGGTGAATAAAAATATATCTGCAATTTTTAAAAATATTTATATTACTGAGTCTGCTAATGTAAAATATATTGTTCTGATGTTATTTCCTAGAATATTATAAAAAAAATATCAATATAAATTGGATCAATTTTGCAAAATTTATAGAAAACTTATCATGTGCATATGATTATGATGAGTTCTTATTAACTTAAAACTTTATGTAGCATTACTAAAAATTCTACGATTCAAAATATTGCATTGTTATATTATATCGTTCTAAAATAAACATTTAGAGCATAATAACATTTAATTTAGAACGCTTTATTTAAAGATTTATAACTCAAAGTTTTATCGCAAAAATAAAATTTCAATTATTTTGATTTAACAAATAATGAAGTAAAAACAAATAATGAAGCAAAAATATGAAAAATTATAAATATTAGAAACCAATATTTTATAGTTTGTTTATTTAAAAAATATTTTTGACAAGTAAAAAATATTTTTGGAAAATATTTTGCTACTTTTTTCCTTCTACTTCATCTTGAAGGTTTTGAAAGAGCTTCTTAAGAATTATGATTTATTGCTAAATATACTATTTAAAATTTTTTTTAATTTTCTAATGCTTCCAAAAAATTAAGTATCAGTAAAACTAAAATGATACTCTGTAAAAGAAAATTCCACACAAACTTTAGAAAATTGTCATTCATTTTAAAGCGGCTTAACTTTATTTAAAAAAATTTAAAATACAGAAATATTTCACAAAAAATTGCTTGTATATCAACAGCATCAGTTTTTCATTAAAACTGATTAAATGAAAAAATTCTATTATTTTAAATAATAAATTTTTTTTATTGAAATGAAATTTCACGTGGCATTCTTAAAGACATTTATAATGAATGCTATGTTTTCACTAAAACTTTTAAAGTAAAAGTATTTTAAATAGTATTCGACATTTCGTGAGTAATTATAAAATTATCTATTATGTGGGTTTTTCAAAATTATTAAGAGTAAAATATTTTTAAACATTCATGGACATTAATTTATTCATTTTTATTGCCTTCAAAAATATAAAGTCTAGTCGGGAATCTTATTTGTAAATTATATCGACATTTTATTATTAAAAAATAATACAATTTATTTCATTTTTTGAATTTCTTAATAGTTTTGAATATTAAAGCCATTTTTAATACTAAGACTTTGACTTTGTCATTATCATTTATTATAAATAAATGACGAAATAAATGACATTAATATATTCTAAATATTCTTGTTAATTTTTATGTTAATTTAAATATAATCTGCGATAATTCTAATATTGCTATTATCTTGTAATTATGACAGTAGATAAATTGATAATTTAGAGATAAAGACAAATTTAAAAGGGGCTTAATTTATAAAATAATACTTAATTAAAATTTCCTATGATATTTACGTGACATATAAAGAGGGATATACATAACATGACATATAAATTGAAATGCAATAAACAGCAAATAATTTTTCTTTTTATATGAGAATGATGAAATTTAAATTTCTTTGATTTGGAATTTCTAATAATGTTCAGTTTAATATTTACATTTGTTTCTAAAACAAACAAAATATGAAATTTCTTTAATTTAAATATATATATTTATTTAAATTGGAAAAAAAACTATTTTACTATGCTGATTGAAGTTTAATTACATAAGAAAAATCATTCCCTTTTATTATTTTAAAGAAATATTATAAATTCTAATGATTTTATTTATATATTATTAAAAAAGGAAATAATTATGCAGGTTAACAAAAATTTTATTATAATCATAAAAAACAATCAAATTTTCTAAAAAATTATAACTTTTTTATTTTGTTTTAACAAATAATTAAAGTTTAAATAAAAATAATGTTTGCTTTTATTGTAAAATATAAAGATAATATAAATTTTTCTTGGGAATAAAAATTAAGTTTTCAATTTCTTTACAAAAACAAAACACAATCTTATTTACTAAATTTTTTTTATATACAAATTTTAGTTAATAAGAAATTATATATTTTGTTTTTCTTAAGTTGATTATAATTTGTACTTTAAATCATTTGAATCATATGTTTATTTATTTTATTGTCATACATTAAATGAAAGTAAAAAAGAATTTGTTTTGAAGTTCTTGAAATGATAATTCTGAAATCGTCTAAATGATATTTAATATTTTTTTTCCGAATTATTTTCTATAATTTGACTGGGAGCGATATAAAGTTCAAAACAGACCATTAATACTCATTCTCAAGATCAATAATGAACCCATATATCAGTGAAATGAAATTTAGTGCAGTCTTTGCTAGATCTGCTCTAGTTGCTTGGATTTCAGAAGGTAGATTTCATTATAATGAAACCCAGTCAGTGACTTAAAACGTCTTATTTGAACTCAAATTAAATTACTAATAAAATGTTCTGTAATTCTTTCCTCCAATCTTAGTTTTCTAAGCCAATCGAAGATTTCAAGAAAGTTTCCAAACCATCAAATATTTATCACTGCCTATAATCTTAACTATACTATGATATAAGCCTTTTTGTGAATAGGACTGAAGAGATGAAACCGCTTTATGATGAAAAGCACTTTAATATTGCGGATGCTTAAAGTAATTACTCGAGCAGTAGAATGGTATAGTGTCAATTTAATGGTATACTTGTATCAAATAACAAGTCTAAAGAATTTGGGATTTAAATATGTGCCAGCTAGAACTCTTGAAGAGCAGAAAAGATATGAAAAGCAGAATGTAGTATCAGCAGAAAATGTTCATCAATTTAGATAGTAAACTTTATTCATTACGGACAAATTTTGACGTGGCGTTTTGTACTTCAATTTGTATGTTATTTCAAGTAGTTAATTTACACTTTATATATATATTGTGGAAATTTTATTGAACTAATTTTAGATGGATATTAAGTTCCAAAGAACTAATCTAATCAATTTTTTTACTTGTTTTAAAATTCTGTTGCAATATTATATTATTTAAACTTCTCAATATAATATTGCAACAGAGTTTCTGCAAATTAATTTTTTCATAAAGCATTTAGACACACTAATTTAATTATTTAGATTTCTAAAGATTTATGATTCACCTTACAACAATATATTCATTTATATAAATGACCGAAAAGATGCTCCAACATTATAATATATAGTGAAGTAAATGTAAATATAAATAGCAACATTCAAATTGAATTAATGTTAACCGACTATAATCTAATAATCTGTTATCTAAAGTGCTTATCTAAGGTTTATTTTATGAATTCAAGGTTAATCTGAAGTGATAATTAAAAATGAGAAACAATTATTCAAACTATAAAATTTATATAATGTAAATATTAATATTAAAAAATCAATTTATGACAGTTTAAAGTTATTATTTTTGTAGTATCATAGTTATAATGACAATATATAATATTACATAATAAACATTACATAGTTAAATTAATATTAGTCAAATTAAATTAATGTTAATTTGGTATTTTCAGTTAAGCTCTGTTATGGGATGACTAATAAATAGTAATTATAATATTAGATTAATGATAACTTAATATTACAAACAAGAAAACTCAAATACATTTAAAGCAAATTTAATATTTTTCTAATTTGAAAAATAGTGATATACCAGGCTTCTGAATATGGAAAAACATTTTTTAAATTATGATAACATGATAATTCTTTACTGTAAAATTTCCACTGATTGTTCTCATTTATTTAATTTAAAATAAAAAAATGATAAGACATGATTTTTTTGATATAAGAAAAGGCTGAAAAAATAAAGAAAAAAGAAACATGCATGGTATCAATTTTTATAAAGAAGAGAATTGGTAATAATTAGTGTTTTAATAAGTCTAGATGGTTGTTGAAAGATTAGTGTTCTAGAGTTTTCAACTATATACATGTTTTTGTTTCTCTCTTTAATACAGAATTGGTTTTGGTTTCGTTCTAAGGTTGATTTAATTTCTGCCTCTGCTTGGCAGGTTTGGTTTTGGTTTGACTTTTCTCTTTACTGCGGACTCGGGTTCGTTTCACGCACTATTACAAATTTGGTTTTGGCTTTGTTTCTCTCTTCCTTGCATATTTGGTTTCGCCTTTTTTGTTAATTCAGATTTGATTCCGGTATTGTTTCTGTATTTAATACAGGTGTATTTAATACAGGCTTATTATCGATTCATGTCTTTGTCAGTAAAAATAATCTTAGAAAAGCAAAGAATTCATTGTGATTTAACTCTGGGTATTGGCCATTTCTCGTATACTTCTCTCTGAGAAAGTGTCTTCATTTAATGAATGAATATATATATTTAAAAAAAAAACACAACTATTTAGAAAGCAATACAATTAAACTTTACAAAAAAATGGAAGTATGAGATATATGTTTATAGGAAATTTCCATTATTCAATAATGTTTTAGTACATCATTTCAGCTTTCTATATTCATTTCACGCGTTCTCAATCAATTACACAATACTCAATTTCTGTCTACAATTTATATTTTGCGTTTTGTTCTTCCTACTATTGCTTATAAGGCTTATTTATTTAAGTAATAAACAAAATGATAAGCAATTAAGTGATAAGAAAATGATAAGCATTTAAGTGACAGGAAAATCATTTATCAGACAATAAGATGTTGTGTTTAAGATATTCACAGATAATCTCATATTTTTAATTTTTATTGTAACTTTTGTATGAGTCCTTTTAAACACTGTCCTTTTAAGTTGTATAAATTAAGATTTGACGAGAGTATTTTGCATCTCAATATTTTTATTTTTGTGTCCTCATCAAATTTGACAAATTCATGTTTGATTGGAATATCTGATGTCTCATATTTTTAATGTTACAAATTTCTTCTGCATTATCGTAAAACTCAGTTTTTTAGAGACCTAACTTAAATACTATAAATCCTAAAATTGAGAAGGTGATACATGCTTAGAGCATATCTTTAACAGAACAATACATGGGTTCTATTCTCTTGGAAATGTATGCTTATAAAGACTGGTATTCATTCTAAACTTTAGTTTCTGAATGAGTTCGTATTCCTTCACTAAAAGTTACTATAGAAAGGTAAAAAAATTCTTCTACATGGCAGTTTTTCGATGCGCTAAGTTTCTTTCAATTTCTTCACATTTGATAAATCGAAGCTTGAGTAAAATATTTAATATATAAAATTTTTTACAATTCAAAATTTTTCTCAGTCCATTCAAATTTATAGCCAAGATTTGACATCAGTGTTCGATATTTTAAAATTTTAATGTCTTATACTTTTTGCACTTTCTTTAATTTAAATACTTTGAGATTTGACTGCATTATTCACAACTTGAATTTTATGTATTTTGAATTCTTACCGTCTAATCTCAAATTTAAAACATTTATCTTTGATATTAATTTATCATTAACTTAAAAACATGAACTACATAGTTTCGTAAAATCGTTAGTTCTGGAAATGCACTTTTTTACATTAAAAATTAACTTTTTTTTATAACATTTACATATAATAGAATTTTTAAATCACTTGATAATCATTATATTTGCATCGAAAAATTGCCTACTTATAATCTCAAAAAAATTTTGATTTTTTACACTCGAAAATAACTTTTATCATATAAGACCTCATTCGGTTGATTCTTTAGCTTAAAGTGGATTCAGAGTTCGGCAAACACCCGAATCTGAAACAGAAATAAAAATCGTGAACTTTTGAACTAAATGACAGAGAAAGAAATAACTGGCAATATATGCAAAATCAAACAAGATTAACCTTAAAATAAAATCATTATTTGAATCCAATCAACATACTCATGTTTCACTTAATTTTCCTCATTGTGTTTAATTATGTTACATACCTTGCAGAGAGAATTTGAAATATGTCATCATCATCATCTTGATCATCATTTACTACTTTTTGGGGTATATATTTCCATACAACACATTTTGTTTCAAAACAAAAAGATTCTTATTATCTGTACTCGTCGAAAACACAGACACATTTATTTCATAAGAGAAAAGAGCTGTGCTGTCGATAACGGTCTCAATTCCCAGAGCAATGGTGCCAGAATCGAACTTTCCTGATGGCTTCAGTGTTTATTGGTTCCCAGGACAAACTTTCATAACGAGGCAACATCGATAACTCCTTCCCCTTACCTCTCAGCACCCCTGCCATCCTTTGTCCGAGAACTGACCACACCATTCCGCAGAGGGATTCGAGGCGGTGGTCAGCTCATCAACACCCCCAGTCCGTGGGGACCACTGTTGACCTTTGTCAGCGGGGTTAGGCTTGTCACTGGCGCTTATTGGAGCACGTCAAACATTGGACGTCATATTAGGACTGGTACAATTGGGTAGTTAGTGATAATAGAGTGAAGCCACCTTTCTAGTACACCCTAGAGAGGTACGTGAAAGTGTAGGTCACAGAGTAAAAAAATTGGGTGTCTTCGGAACATGATGAAAATAAATATTATACAAGAAAACTTGAACTTTTATATGATTTAAGAAAAAAAATCTATTTTTTTAATTTTATTTTTAATTTATAAGTAAATTAAAGAGTTATACGCGAAATCTTTTATAATTCTTCTGATTTCATAAAATATTTAACAAATGTTATTATTTATTTCTATTTTAAAAGAACTTTCTAGTAATTTTGTATCATTGATAGTTATAGCAAAGTTTTTAGAAAAAAAAGATAAAAAACCCAAATTATTATATTTTAATGATAAAATAATGTTCTTCAAAGGAAACTTTTTGGCAATATTTAAACTTCGCGTACTCATTTCCATTAGATAACACATTAAGTATAAAACCATTAGCTTAAGTAAACGCAACACAGTCTTGATAGTCATTATACTACGTGCTTGAATAATCTAAATAAGTGTAATCTAGACTTCACTTAAAACTCATACACATTTTATCTGACATTGCTTTTATAATGCAAGCATGTACTATTTAAGTTAGTTATAATATAGTTGCACTAGGTAACATGCATGTGCATAAATGTGCCATGTTCTATCCAGATGTTAAATTACATTAACCTAATTACTCTCATTTTGCATTATATTACATACCCTATTTAAAAGAAATCAAATTTTTGCATAAGTTATAAGGAAAGCAATTTTATTTACAGATTCATAAACTGTTGATACAATTTATAAATTATAAAGTAAAATGTTTTGAGATATTCTCTCAATAATATTAGTTGTACCCCAAACTTAATTAGAATCTATAATTTTCTTCCTCTTGCAATCAAAAAGATTGAGTTCTTTGCAAGAATAAATTATTGAATAAATAAATTCTTGGTTATAAATGAAGTTAATTTATCTTGGGTTACCATGCTGGGATGTCAAATTTTATTTTTCTATATTTTGTAGATTATCTATTTAATTTATTAATCATTGAAAAAGCATTTCTCACTTAAACACTTTAAAGACTATACTTTGAAGGAATCCTCCAAAATACTATATTCAGTTCCAAAGATTTTGAAATTATCCTACAAATTAATCTACTAATTATCCTATTATTATTCTACATTCAACACATCTGGAATTATTATATTTGTAACATTTATGTTGCGACAAATAAGTCTAATTACATATCTAACACTTCTGCTGAAAATATCTTACGTTATTCTGAGTTGCTTTCATGTGATTTCACTTGATTTCATTTCAATTATTCTACATTTGGTTATACTTTACAACGTAAGTACGTTCCATTTTTATAATATGATAACTTGATGATAGCATTGTTTGTAGGTTTTTATATTATTTAACATTAGCCTTAAGTAAATGCAACACAGTACATATACATATGATTCTATTTTTATTAGCTTCCTATATTATTGTATTTTTCTAATTGTAAAATGCGCATTTTTTTAAGATATGCAAATCTTAAAAAACATTAAATAGGTTTTGATCTTTATATAAGCATTTTTAGCCCATTTTCATGTAATTAAGTGAATTTATTTATTATATTTTAATAAAAGCCAAATGTAATAAATAAATTACAACTAATTATCATTGGATAATTTAACAGATAAGGCATACATTAATTAACATTTGTCAAATTCTAATCGATTTTAATTAAATAGGGAAATTTGCTTAAGAAACAAAGAAGAAAAAAATGTCTAATATAATATTAGCATTCATACGATGTTGAGAATAACATTTATTAAATATATTAAAAAGATATGCTTTCAATTCTTATCAATCGATTTGAGAGAATTATAAGAATCAAAATGTCTGAATGGTTTCTATTCAATATGATTCAGAATTGCTTTTTTTTCAAAGTTCAGAAAGAAAGACTTTATTCAAAAAGAAAAGAACAAAATCCAGAATGAATCTCGAATGAAAACTTCATTATTTTACAATAATTCAAAATTACCAAGAATTATTTCACAGTGTACTTTAAAATCCCTACCATTCTATAATTAGCAAAAAATTATGCAATTTGGTAAAAATATACAAATATAAGTAATTTTGGTATTTTGGTGAACATTTTCTAAAGAATTTATAAGTATGAAAATTTTTAATTTTCTTAAGTCAGTAAGTATTTGATGTATTGATTGAAACAAAAAAAGTTCAAAATAATCTACTGAAAAACAGTTATTAAATGAACAGATAATTTGTGATTGAACGGTGGTACTCAAATTTTCATTAAGCAGAGCCAAAAGAGATAGTGCTGTTTAAAAATCTAAAATTTACTGCTTTGTTTAATGAATTATATAATATATTAGGTTGTTCGGAAAATCATTTCGTTTTTCCCCAACTGAATAAATTTTGTGCTTGTGAAAACCAACAATTTTATGAGAATGAAATCAGGCTACGACTAGAAAGATGGTAAATGGTATTGGACTAGAATCGACAATATACAATTCAAAAAAATATTTATTCGCTATATCTTTTTGATTTTCTTATAAAACGAAATAACTTTCCGAACAACCCAATACTTTAATTTAATTATCCCAAAACTTTAAAATATTTGACAATATTCCACATAAGATATCATAAATATCTGAAAGCTTCAAAATCTGCTTTTAGTGTAGTGCCTTATACTTTAGTTAAATAGTAAACAATGTTTCTTACTTTAAGTAGTCAATTACTTTATAAAGAGAACTTTTATACAACAAGAGAACAAATTTGTTTGAGATTAAGCAAAAGTGATTTTAAAATTATATCTATTTAATTGAAATAGCATTTGAATATTATTTGCATAGTGAATTTTGAATGTATCCTTTGTGGAAAATGATAAATCTTAGCACGAAAAGTGAGACTAACTAATAACTAATTTGGTTTTGGCTTAAGAAGCTTCAGAAGCAGAAAATTAGTTACCAATTAGTTAGTGGAAAATTAGTTAACATGTTTTGGCTTAGGATTATTGTAAGCAAAAATAAAGGTTTAAGGTATCTTTATTATTATATTTTGAATTTGACAGTTTAATTCTTTCTTAATTCGAAATATGGAAAGATAATTTTGTTAGTGAAAATATATCATAAAACATGAGTGGTAAAATACTGCAATAAATATTCTAAATTTCTCTGACCAAACTTCAAATGCAAATTTTCAAATTGTTTGGAATTTCGTCGAAATCTTGAAGTCTCTCTTAAAAGAGTATTAGAAAAGTAAAAATGAGACAGATTTTAATATTTTTTTTATCAGAAGAAATGTGTTGATAGGAAGTGGAGTAAAAAGAAAAGATTTATTATTTTTCTCAAGCTCTGATCGTTAGAAGATTAGCAAAAAAGCCAATTACTCAATTCTCCCAGTAAAATAGAACCCGAAATATAATATTTTAACTTACATAATTTATTTTATATTTGTTATAATTAGAAATTTAACGTGCATTTAGGAAAAATTGGTAAATCAGCCTTGAATGACAAATTCACATTTATTCAACCGTTATTTTTATACACCTCCTTAAACTGTAGGTTTTGGTTTAATTATATAAAGCCCTTCGTGATCAAGAACTGACAGTTGAGCTACAAGCAAACAAACAAAATAAAACTTGAAAATTTAACTTATTTTATTTCCTAACAATGAACTTTTAGTCAAACGATTTGTAAGTAGTAACTAAAATTCTTGAATAAAAACACATTTTTATAAATGTTTAGAAGATTTTCATTTTAGTATATAAATTAAAAATTGGTAATTTCTATTCCAGGAGATCCACAGTTGTACAAGAGACTAAAACACAGAGACCAACACTTAAAAATCTGTGAAATAATGCTTATTGAAGCAGAAATGCCTCTTTTCCTTCACTGGTGGCTCACTTCGGCAACATTCCGAAAATTACCCCTTTCTGGAGCACTAAGCCTCTTGAATCCGTGGAAACGTACCAGTACAGGAAAAGATATTAGGCCTCATAAGCCATAAATCAAAAACCCAACCCCTTTACCCGACCACCCCCCTTTTGCACTATTTCTCCAGGAAGAGATTCCGGGATAGAAAATAGACGAAGGGGGTTGGGAGGAATCGGGAACGTACCTGAGAGCAGGCCAGCAAATTTCAGACACGTCGAGAATCATTTGTATTCATGGGAAAGGTGGAATTATAATTACAATCCACCCTCATGATCTGTCCGTCCGTCTGTGCGTCTGGGCGCGTGTCCATCTGTTTTCTCCGTGGTAAATTGAATTATGCAACAGTGGCATGCTCTATCAATCGTTTGCTTGTGTTGCTCATCTCCCCACCACCAGCCCCTCCACTCCTGCGAAACCCCTTTTCAATCTGGTGGGAAAGATGTTCGCGGAGGACATAGGATTGTGGCAATCAGGAGTTGGGATGGGGAAAAAGGGGAATGGGAGGTGAGCCTGGAGTTCCATTCTTCTGTGGTAGCAAACGATTCCTCAAGCCCTGGTATCGTATGCAGTTATATGTTTATATCTATCGCTTTTGTGTTGGAGGAAGGAATAGAAGAGTGAAGTTGAATTGTCTTTTGGAAAATTAAACTTTGTGGGCGATTGATGGGGTTCAGAGGAGACAATAATCCAGACGATAATAGAAAAATCTTGATTTAAAAACGGGGTGGAGAATGATCGATAAGCAACAGGTTTTTATTATGCGATGCCGCCTATTTTTCAAATGTGATGTATTGATTTCTCTAGTAATGCGTTTATTAAAAGTTATAGAAGTACATTTAAAAGCACAAAATAAAATTAATTGATACCATCAACATGTTGAGGAGCGAGAATGAGAATATCCCCTTCAATAAAATTTTTGTATTATATCATTATATTAATGTACTGTTGCACTTGATGAAAGTTAATTGCTATGGTTCACTTTTAAAAAGGATTTGTTTTTATTTAATTGTTTTCATATAGTTATTGGAATCAAACTTATATGTTAATTATTTATTTATGATATTTTTCTTTGAATTGATTACATGAACGCCTAATAAGGACAATTTGAGAAATAGCAAACCATTACCATTTAAAATAAATACTTATTTATAAATTCTAATTAATATTCACTGAGAAATTTTCTAATTAAAGTTACAAATAATTTTGATTATTGAACAGAAAAAGATAATTTTATACATGTTATTAATCGATATAGACTATTCACTGATTTAGTTTGTTCTAGCTTTTTAATAGAATTTACTGAGAATTTTTTTTTAATTACTCATTGTTTCTTGTGAAAATTTTCAATCTTTTGCTACATAAGTCTCACACGGAGCTGTATTTAAAATACGGTTTTTGGGTTCAATTCCAGATACAATCGAGTCTATGGAGTTTCTATCAAGCTACAAGTGTACTTACCGAAATGGATACTTGAGCATTTTGTAGGTTTCTTCTCTTGTAATTTATTAATATTAGCTATTATCAATAAAAAATCTTTCGACGAAGTAATGTTTTTACGGGTTTTCTGAATAGTTCATGTGAGAATGATATCTTTTCCACTAACTGTGAAATAATATCTTCTCCACTAATAAGAATGATATCTTCTCCACTAATTGTCTCAGATAAAAATATTCTATTTCCTTCTCTGAGTTTTAAGAAAGACTTTTTTTAATTAAATATAACTTTACTTTTACCGGAAGGCTCTGAGCCAATAATTCTCAACCAATTTTTATCACGACACACTTTAAATGATTTTAAAGTTTGGAGGCACATAAAAGAAGATAAGTTTAAAAGTTGCTTACTTACCTATAATACAGTGTGTAAAATATTTTATGAAAATAAATTAGAATGTAAATAAAATAACACAAGGTATACTATAAGAACACCAGTACGTTTATTAAGGGATTAAATACAATGCATTTATAAGGATACTTTTAATGAGAAATTTTTGAGCTTTATGAACTTTAATAATTTCATTTATATTTGGTCGTAAAAATGATATTGCTACTTTCATATCATCTTCTAGATTTAACAGACTCTATCTTATTTTAGTTTTTATTTCGTGGAAAGATATTGAACAAACAAGTTCACCCAAATAAGAAAATTGCAACTGTAAATAGATTCGAGTACTTGAAATTTTTTTACGAGGGACAAATATTTCATTTTAAGAATGGTCATAATTATCGAAGATAAAAACAATATTTAGCTGTATAAATAAAGTACTCAACAGCAAAAAAAAAAGTTTTTTTTACAGTGCATTTTTCGTTGATTTAAACAAATTTTACTGTTAATAAAAAAGGCATTTTAATTTGTACTATATACATTTCTAAAATTTAGCAGCTTTTGTATTCCGCCTAACTAAATGTTAGGCGGCACACAAAAGTGCCGCGCTACAGTGGATGAGAGTCCCTGCTCTATGCATGCATTTTTCATGTCACTTCTGTGTAGAAAAATCTTTTCTAACCAAGTTTGAATATTTTGTATTGCTATCTTAGATTTTTTTTTAACAATGCGTATATATGTTTAAATTTTCTGCTTCCACAAGAGGCTTTAATAGGCCTTTAATTTTCTGTTATTATTTGAATGATTCAAGAGTAATTTGTTCTGCTTATTGAAGAATTTAACTGAAGACACATGCTTTAAATGAAATATTCTATGTTAGAATGCGCTTTATATTCTGCGTAATTGCTCATAAAGAATGGCATCAATGTTTTTTTAAGTCACTCATCTATTTTTTATGCTTTTTAAACCATTCATCTATTATCACAAGAATATTTGCTTCTACATAAATAAAAATCACTGCATTTTACTGCTAAACTTATGCATACTTAATCTACTTAAATTGTTCTTAGGAGAAAAAATTCTTATTGTTTTTTTACATTAATATTTTTTAATTCAATAAGAATGATTCATAGAGATGTTTCTGGTTCATTGTAATTGTATGAATACTTCACACACACACATTAAAAAGTTTTCAATTTTTTAATTCCATTTGTTCATGAATTTTTCTTATTTTTGCTTAAGATTGAACAGACTTATTAAACAATTTAATTAAAAATCTAATTTTATCCAAAAAGATTCTGTTTCAAAATATTTCTTTTTGTATCTTCAATAATTTTAAGAACTTTGAAAAATGTCTCTATAACTTTTAAATTAATCACTTAGTTTTCATTTTTACCGTTTTAAAATATTTTGTATTAAAAATAAGTTCATATTTTTTTTAATATTTATGCAAACAATTTTGCTTGTCATTAAATAATATCATTACTTTTGGTGAAAATTTCTATGAACAAAATTTTAATTGATTCCCTGCTATAATTTAAAATCCCCATATCAAGTTGAATTGTTCATAAAATTGTTAAAAATTCAATACTTGTTCATCAAGCATTAGTTTATTTTTCTCTTTCGATAAAATCCACTTCTTCTTGAAAGATACCTCATCTTGTTTTTAAATGCTCATTTAAAATTTCTCTTTTTAATAAATTTGCCAAATTTAATTGTATAAATTGAAATTTAATCAAAAATTTTTAATACTCAGTGAAATTTTTTTATTTTCTTTATGCGATAATTAAGAATAAAATCATCAATACTAGTTTTAAAAATCATTTTCTGTAAAGAATTGTTTCAGGATTTATTGTGTAACTCTAGTATTATGTTGTGTTAAACATTCATCTACATCCAGGTTTTGGATATTGTTATCCCAGAATCACTTTTTAACTCATAAATACAAGAATTAATGTTTTGAATTTTGATTTTTCAATAAAAGTTCCCTCATATTTTTGGATTCTGCTAATGAAAAATTTTTTTAAAAAAAATAAAGTTCATCTTGTGATTCATTATGAACAGGACTGAAGCACAACTATAGTATTCACAGTTTAAAAAATGTTGATATATAAACATAAAATACTTTAGTGGAAACTTTCCTGGCATCAAAATAATATGATATATATTGATCGATATTATGCAATATATTAGTCACTTTGCAATAAAAGCCTTAAGTATGCTTCCTGCTCCGATGGCATGAGTCCGAGCTTCATTTCTAAGGCTGGGCAAAGTCAATTCAGACATTCATCTCTTAAATAGCTCGATAAAACTGGGTGACAAACATGTTTGGGAATTAAACAATAAGAATTTCTGCCAGGCTGACCACCTAACTGGGACATATGCTTCGTCTTTAGGGCTCTCGGTCGAAAATCTGATATGGATATAGATTACTTTGAACCCCATGATCTGTACTGCAACTAAGTTTAATTTTGTTACAGCCTTAGACGTTCAAATTTTAATGCTATACATTATAAATCCTTTAAAAGAATATATAGAAATTTAATAATTTAATCATAAGAATATGACCTATTTAACCGAAAAGTAATTTTATAGATTTTTATTTTAAAATATTAACGGATTTTTCGAAATTATTTTTCAACAATGTAATTTCCATGTTGATTCTTTGCAGTTATTCAATTATAAAAATCATCTCTTTTCATATTAAAATTAAAAATCTCTCTATTCAAATATAAATAACAACTTTAAGAATTTTGACTAGTAATAACCAGTTTTATAATAATGCAGAAATTATTCAAAAAGGAAGTATTATGAAAAGCGGCAACAAAACAAACAGCAATGTTAATATTTGCACTGAAACATTGAAGTGATTCATTTCCCAATAAAACAAAGCTTTATTATGAAGCGAGTTGTTCCGAAACAGTCTCTTTCCGATTAGCTGCTATCATCCCTTGGCGATCTTTTTCCTTGTTCAATATTCAATGTTATTATTCCTTGGCGACCAATCAATTATATACGTTACATCTTTGTCAACAATAATTTTTGTAATGGCGTCGTTTAGTTTGAGACCTGTAAAGGAACTTCTCGCCATAATGAATAATGCATTTTGGGAAAATGTGGAAAGAGTTTTCGAGTTTGGCTTATTTCAAATTCCGGTTTCCGAAAGGTACAAAGAGCTCTCGAGGGAGAACGTGAAAGTGTTAATGGAAATCAAAAGCAACATCAAACGATATTTCTCGAATTGATTACTAACTGTTAACTGCGTCGCAAATTGTCTAGTTAACACTGCTCAAAATCGTTTTCAAATACCACTTCGGTGCCACATTTGTTAAGAATTTCACAGAAAGAGCGTGTTTCATGTTTCTAATGCCAAATCTCTTTGAAAATTTAGAATTTAATGATTTGAATTATTTTAAAGATATCAAGGATGTATATGTCAACATAAGTGTTTTGCTGCAAATATAAAAGAAATTTTTTAGGAAAATTGTTGAAAAGTACTTATATAACTGACTTATAATGAGATTTTTTTATTATTTAATAGTTTAACGTTTTACAAGCAATAATCTTTTTATCAACAGCACGTTAAAACTTACTAATGTATTTTCTATAAAAAGATGACAAAATTTATATTGACATGTAAGTAAAAACTAGTTTCTATCTCTCTCTCTTAAATGTTAATTTAAACAAATTTAGTTTAAGAAATTGTTTAATCAAGTAATAGAAAACGCACAAAAATGTGTTACAAAATTTTGCGGCAAAACTTAGAACAAAAATTAAAAAACATTCTTGATCTGAAATTGAAAGAAAAACACTTAATAAAAACACAATGAGATTGTATTAAAATTTATTAATACCAATAATATATTAAATGTAACACAGTAACACTTATAATTAAAATGGGCCGGTAGAATGATCACATTTTTGGGAATGGATAATCCAAATCAATTTATTTTATGTTTAGTAATTGAGAATGAATGTTATGTGTGTTTCTAATTTGTATATATATTTAGAGGTACGTGTTTGAAAATTTTCTGGATTTTATCCTATAAGAAATGTGAACAATACACTATCTTTGAAAATTTCACGTAAAAAGAACTATATGGAAAATTTCAAAATGCGTCTCATAACCTTGAAAATTTATCAATTGTTGATAGGAATCTTAGTTTCCTGACATGGTTCTAAATTCTTTTTGGCAGAAAGTTACAGCTAACAGCCAATATTTAAGGGCTGATAATTTTCTTCAACATTATTGATAGAGGTGTTATTGGTGTGTAAATATAGAATAACCCTAAGCAATAGACCCAGGAAAATATTTCATCTTTGATAGTTCTTTGATGATTTTATTTGTTTTTTTAATATTGTTCATTTTTATATTTATTAATAATAATATTATTTGAAATAAGAGCCATTGGATAAACTATCTCTCTACAAAAGTAATCTTTTTAAATTTTAAGTACTTATGTTCTGACTGGCTTTATCTGTATCAGTATTATGGACTACACTATAGAGTACTCTGAATAGAATTTTTTTTCTATAAGTATCATCGATTTTCTGTACAACTCAAATTGTCATACGATAGTTACATTGCTAATTCTGTCTTAAAGTAATTTGTTAATTTTATTTATTGTGTCATTTATTTGGTAAAGAGATAACGGAGAATTGAATCTGTAAAGAAAGTTGGAAAAATAAAAGTTGAATGCTATATAACCAGCAAATCTTGTGTGCAATAGATTTAAGGAAAGAGTATATTCAGTGATTGACATGAGACGTAATTTGTTTATCTACTACACTTAAAAAACAAAATCCGGAAATGACATTCATTTTCAGTCTAAAACATTTATTCATGCTGTGTATTTTTAATATTTGGAATCTAAGATAACTTGAGACTAATAGAGGTAATCTAACCATTGTATTTATGATTATATATATATATATATATATATATAATGATTGAAGAAACTGATGTTAACAATGTTTGCTAACTTTAGATATAATAGATTCACACACATAAAATTTTCTTTGTAAGACTTCAGACACAATATATTATATCAATATAAAATAAATAAATGAAAAAATACTATTGATTTGGATAGAAAAGTCTTCTTGTATCCTTACTACTATTTGTAATTTGTAATCAATTGTAGAAGAAATGAAAATTGATTGCAAATTTCGCCTACAGTATTTTCAAATAAAATTTTTATTCATAGAAAAATTTCGGACAATATGTAGACATCTAGGAATCTGAAAAAGATGATTTTTGGAAATGCCCAAACATTTTGGAACAAAAAGTACTTTATTTATTTATTTTTTTATATATGTATATACGCGTTTAGAATGAATAATAGCTTATAATTTTTAACTAAGAGTTAAAGATACAAAAATTGAGCGCGCGCTGTTAGTTGTAGCAAACTTTATATTTGTGATATGATATAATTCTCTATATTTGTGACTAGGTTTAAAATCTGTTGTAATTAGGAATTAAGAGTTGAAGATATTAAAAACGTGCTAGAAACACAAACAAACTTTATAATTTTTCAAATAAAAATTTGAAAAATTGCACATAAAGTTTTTTTGACTTAACACAGAGCTATGATTATTTCCTCTAAAACTTAAAACACATCTATTAATTTTGAAATATATAAACTCTAGAAATGCCTTTTATTTTTAGGGAAGATTTTTAAACAAGAAATTTTTATTTTGTATATTTGGAACTTATAAATAGAAAAGGTGCAATCGTTGATTAATAAAAGACAATGGAAACAATGTAGTAAATAAATAAAAAATAGAAATCAAATACGCCGGCCGTTGGTTGAGGAGTTAGTGTTCTTGACTCCTAAATTGTTGGTCCCAGGTTCGAATCCCAGTTCGGGCAGGAATTTTCCTTTTCCTCCCTCTATGTTTCTTAGTCTTTTCTTCTGAGATGAGGAATAAATATGGTCCATCTTATAAAGGGTTTGTAGATGAGTGATGTGTTAATGTCACTCGATTTCGTAATTTGTTCCACAGGTGCCCACCGGATAACGATTAATGAGTAGCCGTTTCCGGCTTTGTTGGGGCCAAGCGTTATTTACTCGAATGCCCGTCGTTGGGAAAATAAATTAAGTACTATCAGAACTTCAACAACCCTTGTCTAAAGTATATTCAAGCATTGAGGAATGACATCCTACGAAATACATGCATCTACTAAAGCGAAAATATGATAAATTCTACAACATTGTTTTTAACTCATTTTAAACCATAAAAACTTTTTTTGTGTATTACTTAATGGGGTGGAATCTGAGATAGAACTCTGTATAAGATAAAAATAAAAAAAAACCCAAAAAATATGGAATATAAACAAGCTCACTGATTATTTGTCTGCTAGCTCAACTTGTGTTCAGGAGAAGACAAAGAGAAATAGCTTTTTAATTCAGTAAGTATAATTATTGCAACCCATAAAGGACTTTTTTTGACGTTATGCTCATCTTTTTGTACTACATTTAGATAAATCATCAATCGGAAACTAAACTCGTAATGAAACCCTACTATTGAGAGTAAGCCCAGTATTATGCTTTGAAGAAACAAAGGAAATTATTTGGCTGATAAAAAAAATGTGATGATTAAAAAAATTATTTCATAAAAAAATTCTAATTTCTTGTATTAATGTAGAATCAGCTTTACGTTGCATGCTCCCCATAAGTTGGCGTAATAATGATTGTTAAATGCAATTCAAGATTACTTGTATCTTACTTTCTATCATCTCTAGTGAGTTTTAGAAAGCACATTCGTAAATTTTGCTTTGACGAGCATTCCTTCCGATTTTCCGACATTCTTTTATTTCAGAACATTTATAAAGAACTCTTTTATTTATTTCTTTTTAAAAGGAATCAGACGTCGGGTATCGAATAAATAAAAGATTTCGTGTAATTCGAAGAAAGGGAAGCTACGAAAGAAAGGAAGAAAGCAAAACTAAAAAGAAAGGAAGAAAAATAATTCGAGTTGTGTAAGATCTCCCGATGCCCCGCGGGGTGACGAGGGAACAATGATGAGGATGATAACGACGAAACAAAGAAAAATTGTTACGAAGAAAGAAGGGGAAAAAAAGAGGGAGGAATTCCGGAAAAAGAAGCGTACAAAAACAAAAACGGGATCTGGAAAAGATGCACATCCCAAAGAACGTCGGAGGAAAGAGAAAGCGAGAGAAAGGCTTGCGGGAAGTGGCGTAATTGGCGGCAGACATCCTCTGTGGACCAACATCAAAGGAAGATTTCCGCGTTTTGACGACATTAAGAAAAGGGGGTGGGAGGCCTGGTGTAGGACAAGGCCACGAGGCCTAATGAGCGAGACAATGAAAAGAGGCGCGGGCACCCCCATCGCACCTGACGCTCTTTTGAAGACCGATTTAATTATTTCGAGCTCGCGCCTCCCTTGCACTGCGCCCCGGGCGCCCTTGCGCTTTAGTATGCAGCGGTAAGCGAGAAGAAATTATGCATCTCTTGTTGATGACGTATTAAAAGGGATCGGGTAGTAGGGGTGGCGCCCCGGTGTTAGAAAGGACACAACGGGTACAAAATTTGGTGCTAGGTGTGGTGAGTCGGGGAGGTGGATATTTTTATCCGAAAAAAAAACTTCTCAGTGCGAAGTCACTTAATTCGATTGGCGCTTTTCGGTTGAATGATTCGCCCGGAACAACCCGAGGGCTTGGATTTTGTGTAGTCGCGTAGGTGGGATCAAAGTGAAAATAATAAAACTGCGATTAATGTATTCTTTTGTATTCTTTCCCACAATCACTCTTGGTGTCTTTTCACCATTTTCTTCACGGTATAATTGAGTTTTCATGTTTTTTTTTCCTTGAAGCACCTATTCAACTATCTAAAAATATGTGCATGTTTAGAAGCAATTCAAGGAAAGTTTCTTGTACTAGATATTTCCTAATGCTTATATGCATTCTAAATTTTAGCCAGTTTTGTTGATTACTATTCACATGCGTAAGCATCTATAACTCCTCTTAATATGTGAATTTCACGAATCTTCGCTAAATACATCGATACAATTTTAATCTAGAAATTTTGATCTCATATTAGGAATAGTGTAATAAAACTAGTCCATTGTAAATAAATTTTTAATATACAAATGTTTCTATTCTGCGCATTGGATAACCTAAAAATTTTGTATGGTTTTTACAATATTTTCGGGACATAGTTGAAGACATTTGGAAGTCTTGTCACTTCTAATGTATGTTTATAAATTTTGGTTAGACCTAATTCTTGATAATAAGTACTTTCTCAAATGTAAAAATCTCTCAATTGCCAATTGTGTTTTTTCTTATGAGGGCCACACACACACTAATCATTTAATATTAGCTCTATGTGGATTCTATTAATTTTTATTTTATTAAGTAATTTCAAATAAACTATGAATTTTTATCAAATTTTGATTTATCTAGTAGTAATGCAGTTTATCAATAATTAGCTTTAATAGCATCTAAGTAAGGTTTCTTTCTTTCTTTTCGTTTATCAAGAAATATTAAATCAACACTGCATAAATGATTAGAATTTTATGACTATGCATCAAATTTTGAATGAATCCAACATTTAATAAAACATGCATTAATATTCGTAAAGCTACATTCTGTTAAACTGCCTATTTTCTAACTCCTGCCTGCTAAGGATTAAAACGTTGGAACAATTATAACAGTCGTAATGAGATCTTCATAAGAACCAGTAAACGATTTATAAATTCCTAATGAATTAAATTCTAAATGATTAATGAGTTCCTAAGTAATTAATAAGAAAATTTCTTTGTTATAATAAGGAAAGTTTCTAAATATTTAGTAAAACAAAAATGGTTTATTTTCAATATTTTAATATTTTTATTATATTAAGCAAAACTAATTAAATCAAAATTAATAAATCTCAAATATTCTGCAATATATATATAAATCTGAAATCTTCTCGAATTAATTTTTCTTAAAATTAATTCATTAAAAATCACTAAATTTTTTAATTTTTTGTAAAAGGAAGACAATATGTTTACTTGATATTCAAATTTCACAGTAAAAAT
Organism: Latrodectus geometricus; assembly: GCA_026290005.1. Classification (NCBI taxonomy): domain Eukaryota; kingdom Metazoa; phylum Arthropoda; class Arachnida; order Araneae; family Theridiidae; genus Latrodectus; species Latrodectus geometricus. Next base: position 16,293 of record JAPDSC010007236.1, on the reverse strand, counting down.
TTGGTGATTGATATTTTTAATTACTAAAACATTCTTAACTGGTGTAGAATTTATGAAGTGGGGCAAATGAAAATAATGCTAAAGATAAAATTTAATAAATTCTCATGAAAATTTATTAAAAATAATTCATTCAAATCTAAGTAACTGATAATAGTTAAAGATTTATTTTTTAATTGCTGACCTTAATCAATTGAAAGTGTCGCCTTTATGACTGAATAAATTTATTACCAAATACAAATCAATCAGAGGATTTTATGTCACTGTATCAAAATGTTTTAATTTTTACGTTAATCATTTAAAGGTATTCTATATGAAAAATTAAAATTTTAAATCTAAAAAAATAGCTCCAAGCATTTAAAGTTTTGTTCCATGAGGAATATTATTTAAGATGCAAAGTATTTTGAGGATTCTATTTGTGAATGTAATATGTTGTTCAAGATAGCATATGGCATGAATATAATTTAAAATTTTTGCGCCTAAAGAACAATAAAGCTGCATATATGTTTGTTAATTAAAAGTATATATATATATATATATATATATATATATATATATATATATTTCTTATAAAAATTTACCTATATTTATTCATAAATAATGAATTCAGTGGTGCGATAACCCACTTTGGACCAAAGTCTATTATTCCCATATCTGTTTGCCTAACTGAGAGCCCTGGGGTTTGATGCATATATCCCGAGTAGGGGGTCAGCCTAACGCGAAACATCTAGTTATTTAGTTGCCTAGCATGCTTGGTACTCAATTTTATCAATCCTCAGCAGGGAAAAAAGGCTGAGTCAACCTTGCCGAGCCACAGAGGATCAAACTCTGAACCTGTAGCTTGATAGCACGAAGTATTACTATTACCAGGCTTCTTAGAAATAAGTATTAAATTTAGTAAAATGAAACCAAGGGATTATGATGAGTTATTTATATGAACACGAACACATTCTGTTGTGCTTTTCTCTTAACAAGTAAACAGATCACTATAACTTAATTAATTAAATATGTTTATTTATTTTCAATGTATGCATTTCTCATTAAATTTAATAAAATAAAGTGTTTTTCATTGTATCTTCTTTCAGACAAACATCTCTTAGCTGTTATAAGCTGAATGAGTAGCTGTCTGGCCTTCACTTCAACAGTTCATGAGTTCAATATCGACCTTAGTAGTGGTTGCTTCTAGTGATTGGAAGTTTACTTTAAACATCAATAAGTCAAACTGATTTACACTTTATTTAAAAAAAAGTCATCAAAAATCTGACAAGCAGTTATACTTCATATATAAGTAAATTAACTACAATTATTTTGTAAATGTGTTTGTATCTAAATATAAACATAACTTATTAAGTTTAATAAAGTAAAAGCAGTTAATATGAATATTATTTTATGAAAATATGAACACAATTTATAATGTACTCCTCTCACTAGATGATAGAATATACGTATATATTAACTAAACTTATTACTTTTTACTTATTTGTATCTAAACATACGTATTACTTATTGAAATTAAAACTTAAAACTGCTTAAATATTTTATATATATAGAGAGATTACTTATAAAAATTTGAATACCATATTTAATTGAATGTACCATACAGACCTTGAATTAGTCCCCTTACTACGATCACTTTAACATTCGAGGGGTAATTTGAAAGAACCTATAATTTAAAATAGATGCTGAATTTTTCCAACGATTTTATGCCAAAGGCTGGAATTAAACTTACAAACTGTTAAATTGAAAAATTGAGTTACAACTATTCAATTACATGTAAGGATTTCATAAAAAGGAGGCAGCTTCAAAAAATCTTGAGAAAATTATTTCGCAGGGAAATAACTTAATGTCAAAATTAATTGTTGTGATTACAATACACAAAATTTTGTCTAATACCCATAAATTTTATAGACTCTTTTCAAAAGTTTGCGGAAATGAAATAGAAGAAATCTCTCAAAACAGTCTTGTACATTCAAGCTATTTATTTCATGACATTAACGTAGAGCATTTTTAGTAAACATATTATAACTTCAATTAATACTATTATATTTTGAAAAAATGTTTACTTTTCTTTTGTGCTTTTTCAGCAACCATCAAGAATTACCATATATTTCAACTATGAGTGTAAAACTATAATCAAAATCTTTAAAGGGATTTAATTTTGCGAGGTGCTATAATTTATAAAAGATGATATGGCTATACTTTTCACGATATGCAATGAAAGTATTAGATTTTTACATCAGTTAGACTCTCAAATCGGAGAACATGACCCAAATATCATCGGTGTATCCAAGGTCTTTCTCCCTGCATTTCTTAACTGAGATGCTCAACTAACCTTCAGAAAGAAAAGATTGAGTTCCTTATTGTTGTCTTTAACTATCAATCATATCTTCTAATTTTCTTTTTCTGCAATATACTTGAAGGTTAAACTATTAATCAACGATTTTTGATAGCATCTTTTTTTTCATTCTCTTTAGCAATGGTATCTCTTTATTGCAGAAGTGTATCGCCCATTTAGTTATCATTAATTAAATTGACAAATTTTCTGAAATCGAATATAAATCACTGCATTCATATTTTACACATTGTTGAATAAAATTTAAAGGACTCGTTTAAAGTGATAAAAGGGATTCAGATTTTTTTTATATCTAACTTTTATGCTTGAAACATCCATAAAAATTCAAACTTATAGATAAAATGAATTATAAGAATTTAATTATTTAATTAAAATGATCTCTTATCAATATTTTCTTGTAATACTCTCAGTAGAAATTGTTTTTGAAACTTATAGTAGTTTCAAAAATGATCATTATAGATATAGAAGACATATTAAATAATAACTATGTATATATAATGATAGTAGTTATTATTTAACATGACTTGTTTATTTATAGCATATAATTACATTATTAGTTATAAGTAAATAAATTATATTAAATAATAATTTCTATATACATGTACATAATACGAACTTAATCAATTAAGACGTTCATTGGATTACATTTTAGAAGAGTTAAAAACTAGCTAATTCAAGTTTTCTATATACTTCTAAATAAGATAACCACATAAATAATTTTTATTTCCTAAATCTTTGTGTCAATAAACTTATTTTTTACCAAATCCATTTAATGAACTTATGTAATTAAATATATATGATTTATAATTTAAATATATGCATCTCTTGAATTATACTATAACAAACAATATCCTTTATCAGCTGTTAACAAATGAGTGTGAATTTTCAGATAAATAGATAAAAGAATCAGTTTCTGTAAAATTTTCTTGCATATAGAAATAACCATTAATATATAAGGTAGTTTGATTTTTTCTGAATTATATGTGTTAAATTTTATTATACAATGCATACATTTTTAATGAATTTAGATTTTATTTGTGTATTTAATGAATCTTTTAATGGAATTTTGTATAGAAAATGAGTTGATATAATAAGTAGAATAAAATTGTTGCTTCTTTATTTGCTTTTTTATTGCTCAACGGTCATCTTCTATACATGAGAACTAGTTAGACGGGACCTACGGCTTAAAGTTGATTCCAAACCACTATAAAAATCCATACCCGAGTTGGGATTCGAATCCATGAACTGTTTAACCGAAGGCAAAAGCAATAAAACAGTTGAATTTTATGTAGCATTTTAAATAAATTACCCGTTTGATTTGCAATTTTTCAACTTTTTAACTTATTATCCATTTTTTATATGAAAATTCTCTTACGTATATTTATATAGTTTTATACTCAGAACAAATTAACAATATACATTTAATAAAATATCTTAAATGTTATACACACGCGTAACAAAATTTTATTATAAACATTAACATAATGTTTTACCAATTATATCAATGTTGTCTGTATCATGTTTTTTTTAACTTTATGTTCGCAATATATGATGTAAAATTCTCCTGATAAAAAATTACCATTTCATATCAAATTTCACATTACAGAAATAGAAATAATTATATTTCATATCATACATAATCCATATTATTATTATTAAACGCTTTTTACACAGAAATTAAATTTAGCAAAGTACTACTAAATTTTATATAATTTGATTCTATTCTTTGATGTAACAAAACTGCGATTCAAATAAAATAAATTATATTTTTCTCAAAATTATGCTTTTCATACATTTTTATGTGTCACAATGGTAAACTGCATAAATTTGCAAGTGTAGTCGTATGCTATGTTAAAATTTTCACAGCACATACATAATAATAAATCATATTGAACCATATTTTCCTTAACTTCTTCGAAGGATTTATTTTGTTTTGGGGCTTCTTGATGAGCATATTTTGTTTTTATTGTCGGCATAGAAAATAACATATAATGGTATAGCCATGTAAAACAGGTTACAAAGAAAAAACAGATATATTCAAACTAGTTCTCAAATAGTTAAAGGATTATCGATAAGTGAGGTGCTGTAATATTTGTCTTAAGTGTCTAAATGAAGGAAATTTTTATTCATTTGTCCACGGATATATATAAAATCCGCTTTTTATTGAATTAGGAACAGATCCATGAAACGATTTAACGTAATTAATTTAAATCGTTATTTATGCTAGTATGAACTCATTGTAAAGTTGCTTATGCCACGTTTCGAGCATTTTCAAAAATGTACTTGTTTGAAAAAGGAAGAAATGCTTTCCTTTTCTCAATTCTTTCCTTCCTCCTTTCTTTTAAAAATGATCAATCTATGTGTAACCAATCTACATTAAATAAAATTTCGCAGTTAATAAATGGCATCAAATTCACTCTTTTTTCTTTATTCTCAGTTTCTCCCCCCCCCCCACACACACACTCAATTTTCGAAAACGAAAGTTGATAAATTTAAAATTTTATTTTTAATATTTTTTTCCATTTTTTGAAAATATATAATATTTATCCACTAAAACAAGCTTCTTTGCTGTTTTACAATATGCGGCTTATACAAAATACATTGGAAGGCGATTGAAAGTAGTCTCGACTTCAATATTTAATAACTTCTTAAGAAAGGGAGATTTCACAGCGTTTCACATTCAATCTGTGCTTAGCTCGTTCATATTTCAAACTTCATTTTATGTTTACAAATAATGATTTGAATGAAAGATTTCATTTTTAATATGTTAAGTATGGTAAATGTGATTATTCGTTTCTAATCGCAAATTTTTTTTCTGAAAACTATATACCTATATGATTTCTACTTGGCGAACTCTACCTACTAATTTTTAAAAATACTTGCTTTTCTTATAGAAATTAACTTTCTTTTTCAATGTTCTAGTTTTCTGAACTTTAATGTTTCTACTTATGTATTAAGTGCTATTATTATCACTTTATTTTTTTCCATACCACTGAACCTTACATAATAGAAGTTTAATCTTTCCTAGCATGTATTTCAGAAATTTTTTATGTGTAATAGTGGTTGTTTTTGCTGATCCATTTGATATAACATTGCTACACAAAATCCATGAGCCCCTAAAATTCTCTAAAATCAAAAAGCAGCAAGAGATACGCAAAGAAATATTCCTTAGTAGTTCCAAGACACATAAAAAGGTGTTGGGGGTAATTCTGGTTATCAACGCATTTACAACAGGTAAGATAGAGCTTACGTTTGTTTTCAAATTTAAGGCCTTGAAGATGCCCTCTAGCAAACGTAGAATATGCAGAAAACCTGGTGAGCTCCAGAACCTTTTAAAGCAATGGACTCACCAGGACCATCATTAGAGTACCAATCATGAGCAGGTGAAATACTCCAGACAACCTGAACACCTCTTTTTCGAACAGAATGCAACACAATTTAGGTGACAGCAGCATCAATTGTAGAAAAATTAACAGCATCTCTTTTAGCCTGAATATCCACCCTTTCATTTCTATTGATATTGATATGAAAGGGGATCCATTGCTAATGTATGCACTGGGTTTTAGAAAGTTAGACGAGTAAATGAGGAATGGGGGTCCCAATAATATCATCTACATGCATCCAAGTACTGGATAGCACTGCGACTGTCTGTCACATTCCAGACAGCATGAAATGAGGCATCATTCAGGTGGCTTCATTCCTGATAGAGGTGGGTTTGCTTCCCACCTCAGTAGCAAGCAGCTCAGAGCGAAAAACTGAGCAATGATCAGAGTTTCTAAAAAAAAATCTCCTCCAGGTCCTCAAGACAACAGATGAAGACACCACTACCCGTACGAGGAGGTACATCCTTACTATCAACAGTATAAATAATTAAGCCATCATCAGGGAGTTTGTCAATAATCTTCTAACCCAACTGTCTTAAATAATGCTGTGCATAAGTATTTTTGTTTGTATAGAACAAGAGTTATGGTGAAAGAAACACGAGAAAGGCCACAAGAGGACGAAGGAGGACCTAATGGATTGAGGTTCAACAATATCGGATAAAATACTCACAGAGATATCACGTGAAAAAGGAGTATCTATTTTTAGTCTTCGATTATTTTGCAGGATTTAAAACGTATCATAACTGATAAGCTTAATTAAATACTGAAAGCAGTTCTATAAATTCTTCAGAATATTAAGTCGCTTTCTACACATCTCTGTCAAGTTACTTAGATGCAATTTACAAATGAACTCCGAGTCAACAAGAAAATCAAGATACCTCAGGTTTTTTTACAAGGCAGGGAAAACCATTAATTAATTCATGTAATAATACTTACATCTAATAAAACAAAATGTCTAGTAAAATGTAACATCAAATGTGTAAATCATTTTAGAATTACCAGTAACGCTACAAATTTGCATTTAACAAGAGATGGCATCTGGAAGTATAAAGTACATCTTCTCAAGCTCTGTCATAATGTGTACTGGTGTAGTTTTGGAAAACAAGAAGTCAGAAAGCAAAGTGAAAGAATTGATCGAAATTGAAAACCAAAAAGATTCTGTTTCTTATCTCTTTCAATCATAATAATATGCTTTGTCTTCTTTGAATTTTTTCATCTTATGTCAGTTAAAACAATTATTTTTTCGCCTCTATAGTAATTTATAACGTTTGGGAATGGAAAGCTTTGAGGTAGATTTACTTGTAATAGACTTTGCTATTCATTTTTGTATTTTCCATTAAGAATGAAATGAATAACAAGCTCAATCAGTTTTGTTGTTGTTGTTACTAATGACACTTGGCAACGCTAAACCCGCCCGTCAGAGACTAGGCGAATGAAGTCAGAGAGAGAGAGAGAGCGTCTTCCGTTTTTGAATAGAGCACCCTCACTCGAAGGTAGAAGTACGACTTTTAGCTCGTAGATCGCAGCACCATCTGAATCTTCCAATTTAGAGATTGAAACCAGAGAAGACCCATTGTCTGGCTCCAACCACCCCCAGAGGTATTTATTTGGAATGGCAACATTTAGGACATTGCGATCCGACATACCCCAGTCTCAATAAGTTTTAGCATCAGGAATATTTTTTTCATTCACAAAATAAAAAATGATGGCACAATATGACAAGAAATAATCTTTTACTCAGCTATGTTTTTCTATGTGCACGTTATAGCACATCTTTTATATATTATTTACCTTTGAAAAGATTTCAATGATTACCTGAAATATTTAGAAAAATGTTGGGTAGAAAAATACTTGATGAGAGCAGAAACCACTATGTCTTAGTTAGAGGTAGAGTGTTGCTCTAATAATCGAATATTGGATAAGCAAGCCAAAGATCGATCGTGTCCACTAAAATCTGGTGGGTGCATTAAATATATTTTGCTTATAATGCCTTCCAAGTGAAATGATACCTCTGGCAGTGGTAAATAAGGTATTGGGGAGTCTTCTGCTTGGTCTATGCTTTTTAATTTTGAAGACTATCACTTTTCATCAACCATCTTTCAACCAAAATAGTAGAACTTCACTCAGGACTAGGTGAAGGAAAGTATGTTAGAGCTCAATTTGTGGTGACCCAGTTCAAATTGGATGTAATGCATGCATTTCAATTTATTGTCGTTGTGTGTCAGTGATAAATATATAAACAAAATATTCATTTTATTTACTATTTAAAATTAAAAGAATTAATAACTCCCCCCAAAAAGAGTAAATGCATTAGTTTAGAAAAAATTATTTCAAAGACTAATATAAAATTTTCTCAAGTTTTTTATACTTTCATGCGTTAGCAAATAAATTTTCTTCTTTTTTATTCTATTACTTAAAAATTGTGCTAAATATGTAAAAAAATAATTTACATTGTTTTGCAAACTAAATGAAAATTCAGAGCTTCAATTAAAATCATTATTTTAATTAATTTATATAATTAAGAAATCTTTCAATATCTATCAGTCGACGTAACTGCTTTTATATTTGTTCCCTTTATTATGCCAGATTTTGAATAACTACTTGTTTTGGATAACGAACAACAACGGGAACTAGAATTTATAAGTGCTAATTCACACTATATTTTTCCATTTGTTCTGTTATTATCTATATTTAGTACGGATTACTATGTAATAACTTTACACAGATACTTGAGAAATATTACAAGTATCTATCTAATATTATTAACATATTTGAATAATACTTATTCTAATAAATAGATGCAATATAACCTCAGTTGTTTCAGGCATGGATAAACGTTTAGCTGCTCGCAAACTAGATTTTCTACTTGCAATAAAAGCTGTTAATCTAGAATTTTTGCTTCACCTATGCACACCGAAACTTCCAAGGGTTTTTTAAATGCAGAGATTTGGACATTCATAGACAGGTTGTCAGAGTGAAAAGACTTGTTTTAAATGACTGTCGTCAGACTTAATGTGTCCTCTTTTGACCTCTCCCTGAAATGTACTAATTGCTGTGATTCCTATTCATGAAATATAAAACTTTTTCCTTAGTTAAAAACGGTAAAAAAATTCAGAGGATCAAATAAAAATAAAAATGCCAAGCTTCGAAGTCTAAATAATTTTATCACAAATTAATTATGAATAAAACATACCCAACAGTTAAAAAAAA
>JAPDSC010007234.1:0-15269 GCA_026290005.1 Latrodectus geometricus | reverse complement strand
AATCACATTTAATTATAAATTACTATTGAATCATAATATTTATATCTTTATAAGTATTGCTTCTTTCCAACAGGGAAAAAGTTTTCGAAAGTCTAAAGGAAAAGGTATGATAGTTTGTTTCTTAAATATTTTATGTTTTCTTAATTTTAAGAAACTAATATTCACTTATTAAAAGGTATTCTTGTTAAAATACTAATTTTATTTTGTTCTTTTGTTATTTTTAGGCAAAAAGAGGAAACGATAGGCTTTTTTCATCTTATATGTACAATTATTTTTAAGTTCTAATATTGTGATAATAGACCTAATAAAATCTTGAAATATTTTCTAATTGTGTTATTGTTTCATTATGACCAAGGTAAAAGTATACCATGAATTCAAATTATTTCTTAAAATAAGATGAACTATGTGTATTATTAACTTTCTTAGTTATTAGTTAATGAAAAATTTTAATATTAATGAATATTTTAATCAGGTTAGCTTTTTGTTAACAAAATCAAGCCGTTAAAATTAATCTTTATTTAAATGAACATGTAATATTATAATTAATGTGGAATACATCTAAAATTATTATTCATAACATTACATTAACTTTAATAATTATATTTTTAATATTAAAAAAACTTGAATATTGATAATAAATTTAATATTAATTATTATATTAATAATTAACTTTAATATTAATTTTCTCCCCCATTTGCTAGCGTTTTTTAATGATGTAAAAACAGTAATATTCATCATTAATAGGAAAAAAATGATGAGCCTCATGAATTTTTTCTACTCATGCTTATGAGTTCTATATACCCAACATTAAAATAAAGAATTTCTAAATCTAATTGTTTTTAATGCATGGTATTAAGTAAATTTTAAAATGCTTCTTATTTACAAACTATAATAAATTTAGAAATGTCAGTTTTTCTTATGCTGACTTTAATAATAATAAAATGTTATTAGATGTGAGCAATTGAAGATTTTTCTTGATTTTGAAAGTAATTGTCTTTCTTTAAGTATTAGATTTGTTGCTTTTGCATTTGATAATAGAAATGAATGAATGTTGCTTTCCATGACAATAATTGAGAAAATCTTTTTCTCAATCTCTGATTGGTACTTAAATTAATGTAGGTATATAATTACTTTTTACAAGTCTACAATTTTTCTTATCGCTGAGTAATATCACCATTCTATACAAGGATAAATCTTTGTCATTTACATTAAAAGAGATACTGTTATTATAATTGTGTTTATTGATGATGAATCTGATACATAATTTTGTATCCCGTTTCTTATGCCTTTCAGTTAAATGCTAAGGATAACGCAAAATCTGCAAGAGCTGTAGCTTTTATCGTTTATTTAATATTTGCATCAAAAGTTTTAACTGTGATCACAGAAAGAGGCCATCTAACAACTACATTTGCTCCATATTCATTTCACTTGATATGCCTACAAATGTTGTGGATTTTTCAAATTATACAAAATCAAAAATAATGAATTGGAAAAAGTCACTGAAGCTGTTTGTTTGGTCTAATTATAAATGGAATTGAAATATAATTTTAGTACCTTTTACTTTTTTTCTTCATCATACTAAATTATAAATTATATTGATATTTCTTGAATTCATTTCAAAAGCATTTTATGTTGAATGGGATACTAATAAAGATTCAAATGTTTTTGAAAAAAAAAATTATGATTAAAAATGTTTTCTTAGACATAAGGCGTCTTGCAATTCAATATATTTCAGAATTAGAATTTGCAGGAGTAAGTACTCCAAAATTTCTTGAGAATGAACATAAAGAAGGGAGGGGCAACTAAAAAGATATTCCCCTGTCATTTGCATATTATCACAGACAGAAGAATCGGCCTGGCCTGTTTTGAGCAAATGGGCCTGCAGATAATCATGTCCGGTGCCCACTTCTTCCTTCCTCATAAGGAAAGAATTGTCTAATATGCAACCAACTTTCTTCATTCAAAATTTACCTTCAGCCAACTCTGCAAGAATTTTTTTTTTTTTTTTTTTTTTTTTTGTCAAATTTTGTTTCTGGCAAATTGTTTAGTATTTAAGAGGAATCAAGGGACAAAGTGGATGGAGCATCAGTCCTCTTTAGCCAACTTGTTGGCTGGTTCATTGCCATGTATACCTTAATGAAGTGGGATCCTCTGAAGGACGTCCTCTCTTCCATTACTGAGAAGTTTATCAATAATTTGCTTGCATTTAAATTTGAGTTTTGATGTGTAAGCATTGTAATCAGAAATGGTATTAATTGCTGCTTGAGTATTTATAAAGATAAGAATATTTTGTTTAGCGATAGTAGCAATAATTCTAAGATCCATAAATATTGCAAAAATTTTATCATCAAAATTGTTCAGCGAGGCACTAAGAGGTTTCCTAAGACTGAAGAAGTCAAAGGAATAAGCAAATCATTAGAAAGGAAATCATGGCAGATCCATCAGTATATGCATGTAACTAATCTTGATCTGGATATCTCTCATATGAATAGTAGCCAGAAGCAAAGAACTCAACTCTGCTTGAATGGAGTTTTGCCTGCTTACAGACTGAATTAAATCTACTTTAGCAGTAACAAAACTCATATTACCTGAAAAGGTAGGAAGTTTGAAATCGGGAAAATCAAATGTACTTGCAAGTCTCGTTTGGGACATAGTCAGGCCAGAAATGCTCCTTTCTTATTCATAGTTACATGAAGTATAATGTATGATGCAGCATTAAAAACAGTTTCATTTGGTTATAAATTGCATTTGATCTACTATTGATGTACTCCACCAAACTTAGGGGTTTAAAACTTATTTCTATAACTATAATTTTAGTCATTATACTGCTTTTTTTTTTTTATTTAAGAGTAGGAAAGAGGAGTGGAAACAGTAAAAATTTTTCCATTATTTTTAAATTAGTAAATTATTTTCTTTTATTTACATCTTTATAAAATTTCATTAAAAAACTATCTATAGTTTCACATTTTTTTATTGAAATGGAAATACTTTTTTTTAATTTAGTACTCAGTCTCACTCTTTCAGAAAATTAAAATTGATTTTTGTATTTCTTTCTTAGCGTTTTATTTCTGTAAAATGAAAGATTATAAATTACCAACCTTGCAAGGATCCTTCTTGTTCAAAAGTTTTGTCTATTACTTCAAAATATTGATATGTTTTACAAATATATTGTTAAAAATAAATATGTTAGTTGGATCAATAATAATAATTATATATATATATATATATATATATATATATATACACACACACACACACACAATCTATATAGTTTTCGTGTTCAAAAAATTATCATTGAGAGGCTACTAAGCAAGCCTATATTTAAATTTGGCCGACCGCGCTATGTATGGTTTTCCATTGAATTATGAGGTCTTATGGCAGTGGTAAATTTGTATGTATTGTTTTCCATTGAATTATGAGGTCTTATGACAGTGGTAAATTTGTATGTATTGTCAAGTTACTCAGAAATTATAAAGCTTCTTATCTAATTTTTTAAGCTTGATTTGTTAGTCATCATAAAATATATATTATATACATATAAAGAGCCCCTTAAGGAAAAATTATTTATATTATACAATAATTTTTATCTCTGTATGCAGCATAAATTATTTCTTTTTTTCAGAATAAAAAATTAAAAATAGACGAAGAAAAATCTTCATGGTATTGCTTTAAAGAGTCGATTTCTTTGAACTTTAAGAACCCGTTTTTAAATCCAACTTCATTCTAGGAAAATTATTCCAAAATTGATTTTGGTTTCGAAAGACTAATAGAGGGGGATAAATGCATCCTTTTTAAATTGTGCAGGTATCCTTAAGTATTGAAGGTAACATTATTTACACTATCAATCGGCAGGCGTGATGCTTAGATTCCCAAAGCTTCGTTTTGTCTTAGAAAATATTTATATAAATTGTGAAACAACAAAATATTTTTCAGTTGTTTGAATTTATTATAATATACATTTATTACAGTTGAAAAGTAACAGTTGTGACATTTCTAAGCAAAAATTGTATTGTAAATTAATGTCTTGTGCATGTAAATATATAAGATAAAAAAAATTGTACTATTTAAATATTTTAAATAATGGTAAGATGCATTGAATACCAGGAATAATATGTGCTAAATCCGTATGGTAATGATAGTATTTAAAGTGTAATTGTGTAGATTAAAGTGTTATACGAAGTAGATTAATATATACTAAGTAGATTGTAGTGATTGCCTACAGTCTATACAAATCTGCAAAGTGTAATGATTCCATTTGCCAAATACTTTTTGCTCCAGAAATTCATTTACTCGGTGATTTTGAGTTGTTTTTCGTTATAATCAATAAAAAGAAAATCAAAATATATAACAACTCACAATAAATTTCAAGAGCCTCATTTCTTGACAGCTAAATGGTCGTAGAATTACCTTAAAGAACAACAGAAATGTATAAAAGAATTTGGTTGAACTAAGCTCTACATATACTTATTAACAAATACTTTTTCGTACATAAACTCATTTACTGGGTGATTTTGAGATGCTTTTAGGTACAATCAATAAGAAAATAGTTAACAACAGATATCCAGAAATTTAAGAACCTCAATTTCAAAACCTCTATGTGTTGGCAGAACAAGAGAAAGGTACAGAGTATCTAACAGGTATCTATCTACTCGAAAATCATCAAAAACGGTGATCAAGTCCTTCGAAATAAAAAAATAGGATGTTTCATTATGTGCTTATCGCCATACTTTTTATTTTTTTATGTTCACCTCTGCTGTTGAGCTTAAAAAATAAGTTACATATTTTTTTTTTTTTTTTTATTTGACGACGTGTGTCAATTGTGAAAATATAAAACATCTAAAGGTTCTTCGATGTTTTCAGTCTTGTTGCATTTGAATAGAGCTATGGAGCTATATAGATGTTTTCCCCAGCCATGAAAGCTCCTCAACATGGGCCTTAGTGAGGGGCACTGTAAAAAGAAAATGCATTAATCTCTTGTTCAGGGCCGGCGCTAGGGGTGGGCAAGCCGGGCCCCTGCCCGGGGCAGCAAATTGGCCCTAAAATTAAATTTCTCTAACTTTTAAACATTTTCTCTTTCTAAAATAATTGAGTTTTGACTCATGATATACTAAACTTTTTTGTTTAAAATGAATGAAGTGAAATTAAAATGAATTTTATGCATTAAGATATTTGGAATCAAACCCTTAACACCCTGTATATATACAGGGTGTTTTTTAAACATACAGCAAAAATTTGTTTCTTTTTGGTTCTAGTTTCCTTTCTATTGGAGGTTTTAAAGATTGGAAGCACCTTGCTAAGCTTTTAAATCAACATGAAACCTCTAAAAAACATATAGAAAGTCTAAAGTCTTGGATTGAATTAAGTCAAAGAATACAGTACTCGAAAACGATTGACAGTCATTCACAAAGACTTATTACCGCAGAAATAAATTATTGGGGCGAGGTGCTTCTACGAATTGTTTCAACAATAAAAATGCCTGCTCAAAATTGTTTAGCCCTCCGAGGTACAAGTGACAAACCTTACGATTTCGGTTACGGTAATTTTTTACAAATTATTTAATTACTTGCTCAGTTTGATCCAATAATGGAAGAGCATATCCGCAGAGTGCTTAAAAAAGAAGAAGCTAAAGTGCACTATCTCGGAAAAGAAATTCAAAATGAATTGATTATTTTTTTAGCTGAAAATATAACATCTCATATTATTACTGATATTAAAAAAGCTAAATATTATTCAATAATTCTAGATTGCACTCCTGATATCAGCAAGATCGAGCAAATGACAGTTTTAGTAAGGTATGTATCCACTGACAAGTCCAATCCCAAGGAGGTTTCCATTAAAATTAATGAAAGCTTTTTAGGCTTTCTTCCGGTTTAAAGATCGACTGGATATGAACTTTCAGCTCTAATACTTAAAAGACTTGAAACATTGGGATTGAATTTGCAGGATATGAGGGGAGAGGCTTACGATAATAGGGCCAACATGAGAGGCAGTAAATCGGGAGTACAATCTAGAATAAATGCGATAAATCCAAGAGCATTTTACCTTCCAGGTTGCAGCCACTCATTAAACTTGGTAGTTAATGACGTGGCAAAAGCTTCCTTCGAAGCCGCCAATTTTTTTAATATAGTCCAAAAAATATATTTGTTTTTTTCCTCATCTACTTTTCGATGGACCATATTATTAAAATATGTTTCCGGACTTACTTTGAAACCTTTAAGTGATACTCGTTGGGAAAGCCGAATAGATGCATTAAAACCACTAAGGTATCAATTAGGAGGGATATACGATGCTTTACTTGCTGTTTGTAATAACACGGAGGTTGACAACTCTATAAGAGTTGAGGCTTCTGGACTATTAAGTTGTGTCAAACAATTTAAATTCTTATGCTGCATTGTAATTTGGTACAAAACCTTAAATTGTATCAATCCTATAAGTAAGCTCTTGCAGACAAAAGACTATGATTTACCATCTGCTATGGAGCTCTTGAAAAATTGTAAAGATTTTTTCAAGCATCTTAGATTGGACAGAGCTTTTAATGAAATGCTTTGCGATGCTCGAGAACTCGCAGACGAAATTGACATACCAGCTAATTTTGAGCTCACCCAGCCACGTCATAGAGTTCGAAGAAGGAATGTTAATTTCGACTATGAGGCAAACAATGATCCAATAGAAGATCCTGCTTTGAAATATAAGGAAGAATTTTATTTTTTTACATTAGATAAAGCTATCAATGCACTCGAATCCAGGTTTGATTTGATCAGTACCCACAGCAACTATTTCCAATTTTTTTACAATATTTCTGATTTAAAAGATATTCCTCAAAACGACATATAAAGTATTGTAAAGATTTAGAAACAGGGTTGACTGATGGGAATTCATCCGATATAAACGCGCTTGACTTGGCAGACGAGATAGTAACTGTTTTGGCTTTGCTAAATAAAAAAGAAAGTCCAGTTGAGATTTTAAAATTCATATCGAACATGGATTTTACTCCCAATCTTGTTATAGTTTTAAGAATATTGCTGACTCTCCCAATAAGTGTGGCAAGTGGAGAAAGGAATTTCTCCAAATTAAAATTAATTAAAAAGTTTTTACGCTCCACAACTACCGAGGATCGACTAAACGGCTTAACAACAATAGCCGTCGAACATGACCTGGCTGAAAAAATTAATGTTAAAGAAATTATTAAACAATTTTCAGAATTAAACGTGAGAAAAAAAAAAAAAAACACTTTTAATTTCAACTCTCGGATTAAATGTATTTTTAATATGTAATACAGTTTTAATATTTAGTGGTTTTATAATTTGTTTTATTTTTTAAATATCTGTTCTGTATTTTATAATTATGCACCAGAAATAACTCCTTCCTTTTTTACTGCGCAACTCTAATTTTAATTTAGTGCGAAAAACATAAATAAATAAGTTAGTAATTTTTGCTAATCAAAACTTCAACATTGCTGATGATTGCAATTTTTTTACTCGTTTTATTTTACCATTAATTGTGGAAAGGATTTAGGTTCTCTTTTAAATTTTGTTATAAAGGGGCGGCATTTTACCTCATTGCCCGGGGCGGCGAAGCTGCTAGCGCCGGCCCTGTCTTGTTTTCAGGTTGTAAAAAAAATTTTTTTTAGTATACGCAATTCGGTAGATTTGGCAAGAATTAACATGTTTGGTGATATTTGATAAAGCAATAAAGTTAAAATTTTTTGTAATTTTTTTTTATTTTGGTATGATAATTTATATAATTTTACAAAAATGGAGAATCAAATATTTGCTTATAATGTTATGTTAATTCACTATGAACTTGTTACTTATATTATGATTTTACTCTTTAGCAGCTTTTAAATTTTTGACAAAACAAATTAGTTCACGTATTTACAATAATAAATAATTGCCGGTGTAAAATGTTAGCAATGGCTGCAACCTTGAGATGCCACTATCAGAAAGCTTGCACACATCTGCGATGACGTCACTTGAGTAGTTATTTAATCTAATGCATATTATTTTTTAAAGATTTCGCTTGTTATGAAAATGAATGAAAATTGTTCCTCTGTTGAATGGAGTCTTTTGAAATTTTATAGGGAACAACATTTGAATGAAGAAAAAGAATATCTAATGTTTCGTATAGAAAATTAAATTTATTTCTTAAAATTAAACTAGATCAAATTTTCTTACTGATATTATGTGTAAATAAATTGGGAATATATATAAATTATTAACTGTATATTTTAGATTGAGAAAATATATAATTTAGGTTTTTAATACATATATATATATATAATCTTTTTTTCTTTTTTATCAATGGCACTTTGCAAAGTCAGGAAAAAAGCGTTTTTTTTTTTTTTTTTTTTTTTTTTTTTTTTTTTCTTTCCCGAACTGTTTTTTTTCAGCTGTCAGATGTTGAATGCAAAAACAATTTTCTGCCCAGATTTTTATGATTTTTCGTTTGGCCCATTCTATTTTTGATTTTCTTCGTATACCGATTTTTCTTGTCTTTCTATTAAAAAAAACTTGTAATTTTTTTCTTGTAAAATTTTTATTAGTTAGAAATTTTTTTTATATATTTCTTTCATTTTAAAAAATATAAATAAAATAAATTAAAAAGGAGCTAACTGAAGGACACAGGAAGGTACAATCTGTTCTTTTGGTGCAAAATGACAGTTTTCGAACTGGTTTTTCGCAGAATCAGATTAGTTTCTATTCATTCATTTTATGTTTTTGTTTAGGTACATCCATCAAATCACAAGTAGTGCATTAAATCAAAATACTCTTGAAATTCTTCCTGATGGTTACGAAAGTGCTTTTTAATTTCCTTCTATAGAAGATACCTGCATTTTAATCTCTGTCCAGAATTCGGACAGTTCCAAGCCGAAAATACGATCTTTTATTTGTTTTGAGTTAAAGAAGAGATTCATAAGTGGTTGTAGTTACTTCACAAATAAGATATTTTAGTTTATTATTTTTAAATATTATTGACTTTTATTTTCTGTATTTAATTTTGTTGAAAGATGAAGAAATATAAATGAGCGTGAGATTCACGCTATACCATGGATATCGTAAATCTCATCAATGAACCCGGAGTCCCATTAGTCGGACTTCTCTGAGATGATAAACGTCAAATTTTACATTGTGTAGTGTACTGTTTTATAATCTAAGGCTTATATATGTTAAAGCATTGTTAAGTCCAACGCGTAAGTTGACATTCAAAAGGATTTCTCATGGATAATGCACCGCATTTGCAAAAGAAGGAAATGAAAACTCTCAAGCATGCACATTAACAGTCAATCAAGCATAAAACAGAAATACACAACGACCATCCTCAATTGTTCAACAGTGGCTGGAATCGTATCCGAAGCTTTTCACTCTAAAGAACGCTTTCCTAGCATAAACCCACAGTGATGTTATGATTATTATATATGATAAGCCCAGTTTATATCATTAACTTTACAGCCAAATTATACCTTATAACATTTTCTTTAATTATAGTGTAACATCGCCAATCTTTTATAATTTTGGAATGCAAACGTATAGAGTGGAATGCATCTTTACTATGTATGTACACAGTGAATAGCTGAGTAATATTATTGCGTTTACAATTTGTCTTTTATGAACGTGTTGCACAGTGATTAAAAAACAGCAAACATTTATATGCCTACAATTTCACTTGCACAAAATGGTATAATTTTGTGAATTCATACTATATATAAATAAATATACCGAGATAGATTAATTAATTTGAAATATTTATTTTTACACTAGACGCTCGTTTTTGCGTAAAATATTTCTTAAAAGTGTGAAAATGCTTAATATTGAAAAGTACGTTTTAGATCTTAAATTTTTTTCCCACAAAACTGCTGTATTAATAGCATTATTAAAAAATAATTTTATATACCCTAAAACAGGTTGTATTTCAATTTTATTCTTCAAAATTCGAGCAAAGTAACTTCTTTTTTGTTTCAAAACTACTTTCAATTACACATTTTTTTTCATCGCTATAAAAAAGCACTTTAGTATTTTTCTGTGATGTTCAGCGACAAGTTTCGTTTTTTTTTATTTATTTATTTATTATTATTTTTTTTTTTTACTAATGATAGTCACCGGGTGAGAGTCTGGAGGCGTCTGGAAGATTGAGTCAATTCGACCATTATTGTTGAACACCACACCGCACGTCAACGTGGAATAATGGTTTCAGGTACAATCGGCTACGATAGCAGATTATCCCTAGTACGCATCAGAGACATACTGACGTCACGACGGTATGTTGATGAGGTGCTGCAACCTGTTGTGCTACCTTACTTTCAGCAGCTGCAAGATAATATTTTCCTGCAGGATAACGCAACATCGCACACGGCACTAGTAAGCAGACAAGCCTTGCAGAATATCCAGTTGCTTCCTTGGCCTGCGATGTCTCCTGATTTTTCCCCGATAGAGCATATCTGGGATGGGATTGGACGTCGTTTGTCTGTTGTGCTCCAGCCTCCGTGAGAGAACGAACTGGGGAGAATAGTTCAAACCATATGGGTTTCTATCCCCAGGACACCGTCCGCACGTTAATTGACTCTCTACCTCACAGAGTGTCTACTTGCATCGCCGCGAGAGGTGCCCATACTATTTACTGGTTTTCTGCATATTTCGTCAATTTATCTTTTTGTAAATAACATCACTTATTTATATATGCATGCTCTGTCTGTGTACCAATTTTTATCACATTCTATCCAATATTTTATGGTGTTGCATTTTCTATGTCAGGCAGTGTATACTTTCTATTACATCTAACCATGAATATTTAAATATTTCTTTTAGAAATTTATTGTTTTCTTCTAGATTGCTATTACTTAATAGTTTTTGAAATACGTCTGTCCTTAAATTTATTTTACTAGATTATTTAGATATTGTTTTTATATTTATATTCGACCATTTTTTTAAACATATAATTTATAAATATGTATGATGATGTATATAAAAATAATTTTTCACTTGTAATTGATAAAACTTCAGCAGCTAGAGTACTAAGTACTTAGAAAGTAAGCTTAATGATTTGGAACTGTATTAATAAATGGAAATGAAGATGTAATGTAAATTCACAACCGAATTTTAGGACTATATCATTTCTAAGCGAAAACTAAAATGTTTTGGCTTGAATCAAGTGAAATTTCTAAATTTTAAAAAGTAATAAAGTTTTAAATGGAACCAAATCAAAATTGGACAATACCAACAACAAATATCACTATATTGATTTATTCAATTAAATAGTTTTTACAAATGAACTTGATCAATTAGAAGATGTATAAATTTTTATTGGATTACAGATATTATAAATATCAACATTCAAATTTTTGAGGTCTTAGGAAAAATTTAAATTCTATTTACAAAATTGTTATTTGTTAACTGGTGTTGTGATTTTGAAAGTTATAGGTTATTGATTAACATTAATAACTTTTTGTGTAGGTTTATCCATATCGAACATTAAAATTTATTACTGTTTGTATGTGGAATACATCTTTATAGGACGGTAGCTTATTGCATTAAAAATTCTTATGCTCTTCAGCTAATTTTAATTTTTATGATCGCAAACAGAATTAATGTTCTCTCATTACAATAAAAATGCAACTGCAAATGCACTACATTAATTCACAGATTTTTTTTTTTTTTCAGAAACTAAATTTTAGGGAACTATAGTATTTATCTCGAGGAGAATTATGTATTATTCTTTAAAAATTCTACAACGAATAGCAGAATTATAATTTGTAATTACGAAAGTTATAACATTTGCCCGAAATTTAATTTTGCAAGGATCAAAAAAGGAAAATTATTAATGTTCAATATTTAATACAATCTATTTAGTATTAAAGTTTTTTTTTTAATTTGTTTTTAAGTTTGTCGCATATATTTTTGATGCGAAGTTTTTAATTTGTTGATTAAATTATGTATGTGATTAACTCTATAAGTATTTAATGAAATAAATCTTAGATAAATTTTTAGAAAAAATTTTTTACGTTAATAGATCTTCTCATAATGCTTTGTATTTATACATTTTATGATTACATCTATAGGAGATAAGTTTCCTTCACACATTTAACTTAAATGAATTTTGATGAGAACTGGTAATTGTGTTTCATTTAATATATTATCCGTCAATTTCACATATTTAATAATTTTTCGCATTGGGAGCAATATACACATTGTTTCAAATGAGACGCAGTCTAAATTTTATCCTTATATTTTTGGCAAAGCTAGTTGGCGGGTCATTTTTCTGGCCCTCGCCGACGTACTCCAAAGCGAGAAACTAATAATTGGTATCGTGTCCTTATCCTATAACAGGATAAACACTGATCCGCTTGTTATCTTCCCAACATATAAAAACATTATTCACACCCTACTTCCTTAGAAAGTGTTTATTCAAGAAATAGAATGGAAATAAAATTCAGCCCTCAGTTTAATTTCAAATTCATATTATTTTATAATTTCATTATAAATTTTTTTTCACAAGATTACAATTTTCTTAATGCCCATCCTTAATTTTTATTAATAAACACAATGATTGTATAAATTATTATCGAAATTATGCTCCAAACAGTATACAAAATTTTCACTAACAACACAGAATAGCTAAGCTTATTTTAAAAATTATTTCAAACCTTAAAAATTAAATGCTTTAGGCAAATTGATTTGACTTTCAACATCTCTGAATGGAGACTTATTCCTTAATTCTTAACTTTTATTTTATTAGCTTTATAAGTTTAATTAATAATTAGCAATGTGCAGCAAGCCAGTTATGCTCACAAGGGAATATTTCTTTTTTTTTTTTTTTTAAATACGTTAACTTTTCTTTATGGAAGTAATTATATTTAAATAATGAAGATATGTCAGATGAGAGACATCGAATCTTAAGCATTTTGTTAATGGCATAAAGCTTTCCGATCTTCGGCGGAGTAGTTTACTGGTCAAGAAAGCGACGACTTTCACCAGCAAACAATGGCCTTGCAATGAAAATGAAACTTATGAAATAAAGAATTAAAAATTTATTCTTGTAAACTGACAATATTTCAATGAATTGAGAACAACCTTAATAATTTAAATTGGTATATCTTTTCACCATATAGCAACTGCATCTAGTTCAAAACAATGGAGGTGGCGAAATAAATATTATTTGACTATGTGTTTTATCTGACTGTAACCGATTCTGTTTTTTTTTGGCTGCGACTTTAGAGTAAACAAGAGGTTTTGGACCGCTGTACACGTTATTTTTTACTTATAATTTAAGTTTTAAAATGTCTGTTTGTGTATCATTCGGCTGTACAAATAAGTATTCAAATAAAATTCCAGGAGTAACATTCCATAGGTATATTATATTTCTTATTCGTTAATTTCCATGATAGTGACATAGGAGGTAAAAATTAGCTGAAGAGTCCATGTTAGACAACCGGACCTGTTGGAAGTAAATATGTAGCCAATTTGGTTGTCTGGGTGTCTTATTTAATTTTTTAGTTTTGTTGGCGGTATTTTTGACTGAAAGATTATATTTGGAATTATATTTTTGGTTTGGAATCGTTAATGTCACATGAATATTTAATCTTTTTGTAATCAATTTATATAAATGATAATTTACTTAAGTATTTTTTAAAAGCTATTTTTATTTATTAGGATGTATTTTAACTTCAAATAAAATTAGATTTTCAAATTAAAATCCATCTTTCTTACTTATGGAAACGATTAGGATTTTTCTTGTTATTAAAAATTAGCTACTTATGTCTATGTATTATATTGTATTAACTATTGTTAACTATTATGTGTGTTTACAAAGCTTACAACAATTAACAATTTTTAATTGTTGTAAACATATAATTTAAATCTTTATACACTTGGAAGAGTAATATGTAATATTCAAACAAATTTTTGATTGTTAAATTTTTAATTATGTGTAATTATATTTAATACAATAAATAGGTTTTTATTTGATACATTTTTATTATATAATTTTCTGAAATTCTAGAATTAAATTACTTTTCATGGTAATGTGAAAATTGTTCATTTTAAACTAATGGAATTACTTTAATGAATTTGTTACACTTTAGAAATGTCTATTTTATCTATTAGGATATTATAAATTTGAAAAAGGTGGTTGAGATTAGGGATTCCAAAAAAGAGGCAGCAAAAATGTTATCAGAATTTAGTATAAAATTGAATATCCTCAGATTTTCTGTTATTAATTCTAAGCAATTTTAATATATTAATGTATTATATATTGCATATAAATTTGAAAATTATTAATCAGCTTTTTTGAATAACTTGTGGAAAGGAATATTTTAAACAATGGAAAAAAAAGGCTTTTCCTGAAAAAGTATTAAATATTGAACCAAATTACTAAGACTTGTGAAATTATTGGATTTATTTGTGTGAAATAAATAAATATCTTTGGGTTTTATCATGGTTATAAAAACTATGAAATTCAATAATTTTAATTAAGCTAAATTTTGCTTACAGTGTCTGCAAGTATTTAAGTTGATCTATAGTTCAAGTGTCATTTGGTTTCTGGTAATTTGTTGCTGTTTTGGGTGATGTTGAATGTAGTGATAAAAATATAAGTAAAATTTGTGTAATATTTTTAATGGTGCATGGTTTCCAGTATAACTTAGTGTATTCAAAGATGCACAAATTAATTCTATTTTATTACCAGGAAAATTTACCAGTATTTTGTTTCCACTTTTGTTAAAATACCATTTTAATATTATTTTCTCTTGTTATAATTTATTAAGGATGTGAACAATTGTCTCTTCCCAGTAAAAATATTTTGTTTTTAATTCAGGAATGTTTTCATAATAGGATTTTTTCTGACACCATTTTGATTATAGAAACTTGTTGATTTTTCCCGATTTTACATTTAATTATTTTGATATGTTCTCCAAATGAACAAAATTGTCATGGAGAAAAAAATGTGAGTTGTGGGAGCAATCACTTTTTCAAATTTAACTATCTCAAATTAAATATAATTATCAAAATAACTTTTTTTCAATATGGTTAACCAATTATATCACTATGAAAATTTTATAATATAATTGAACTTTAATTTTTAAACCTTTATGTTGATAAAAGATATCCATATTAAAATATTGGTACTTACATACTATGACTGCTACCTTGGCAATGTTTGGCGTTAAAAAATTTTCATAAGTGACTTTACTGGTGAGTCTAACAGAGTTTAAATAATATTTACATAATAATCCTTATTTTAGCACCCTTTTTAACTTGTGTTAGTGCCTAGGTTTTTTT
>JAPDSC010007222.1:0-19487 GCA_026290005.1 Latrodectus geometricus | reverse complement strand
ATATATATATGTATGTATGTATGTATGTATGTATCTATGTGTGTGTGTGTGTAAAAATTATCCAATACCCTATACCTGCACCGAAGCACATATTTAAAAAGAAACCTGATCATTTTACGTGCTTCCATAGTCTAGGAAGAACAACAAAATAGAGAGAATAAAAACTTCCCATACAGTCACCTTCTCAGCTGTAAACGTAATCTAACAATCAATAAGCACACGTTTTCCTGCTACTCTATAGGTAATCCTTTTTAGATATATTGGAAATTGCTTGACAGAAAGTGAGGGTAAAAGGAGAAGGTAATAAAGAAATACCGAGAAATAAATCAACAATGAAAATACATTTGATCGAAATTAGTAGGAGCTTATGCGCTCAAAAACTTCCTCAATAAATTTATATAAATTATAATTTTCATTATTTAGTAGCTTAGTAATTAAACTTATTAATTATGTAAATTATAATAATAAGTTTCACTTTTATATGTAGAATTATAACAAATTATAACTTTTCCATACAAAAATGAAACTTTCAGTATAAATCTTAGACATCTTATAACATTTAAATTCTTTCTATGATTATTTTCTATAAATAGACTATAGCAATCATACTACTACTGTCTTATGTTTAATTGTAAAATTACTCATCAAATTATCTTAAAATATAAATAAAAGTCTTAAAGTTTACATTAATGTTTGAGCCATAAAATAAAAATAAACCAAATTTTGATTTTTCACTATGATACACATTAATTTAGCTATATTTATGAACTATAAAAAATCAAACACATTTTTAGTAGAAAATATTTTTAAAAAATTAAAATGATTAAAGTATTTCATTTACAAATATTTAATAGTAATGTTTCAGTTATGAAACATGGATACAGACAGTGTAAATTTTTAATGAGATTTTTATTGTTTGCTTATAAAAGCGTTTGAGAATTTAACAATAAAACTGAGTAATTTCAAACTTTAGGAAATCCAGAATTCAGTATATAAAAATATTGATTTATGTAAAATTTACATATATTACAAGATAGAATTTTACATTAGATAATTTAAATCAGAAAATAGTGCAATTTTATATGGACGCAAAAATATAAAATTTTTAAATCTTATTTTTTTCACATACAAAGGTATTAAAGTAAAAATATTGCACATTCAACTCAGTGACATTTTTATTACTTTAAGAAATTGTTACAAAATCTGCATTTCATTTCCTTCCCAAGAAAAACTTTATTTATTTACCTCCCTAAACTTGCTTTTGCTATTGGCTTTTGGTCACTTGCAATATTTTTTGAAAAAATTAATTTTTTTTAATGCTAATTAATATTATTTAAAAAAATAAATATTAATTAGCACCCGAGCATTTTTTCTTAAAAAATACAGATTTTTAGTCGACCAGATACATTTCTAATTTATTAAAGAAAATGTGCCTTTCTTCTTCTTATATTAAACTTATTATGCTAAATAAGTAAATATTTTCCAGCAAAAATTTTATATTTATAAAATATTTATTAAATCACTTTATGAAGAATTATTTAACTATAATTTTATCTTACATGCATTGTAAGATATTACATGCATTTCAACAGCACATGAAATTATTTTGCAAAAGGGTATGCACAAATATTAATTGCATACATATTCTAACAAAATTATAACATAAAATAAGATGATTGATATAAAATATAAAACAATAAATTATGAATTTATAAAAAAAATAATGATACTTTGATTTTTCACAGTGTTTCTGATGTTACAAAAATATAATTTATTTCATATTTTATTAGTGGAATAGAATCATTTATTTGACTATATGGCAAGAAAAAAAAAACCCAATTATGAAATAAATTGATAAAAATATTTCCTGCACTCCATAACAATGAGTTAAAAGAAACATTCATTTAGAAATTGTAACTACAATGAGTATAAAAAAAATTCCTTTAAAGTTATTTTTATAATTATGTATAAAGTAAATTTTTAAAATTTAAGATTTGTTTATTTGCTTTTAAAATTTTTTCTCTATAACTTAATGATTGTTTTCTTCACTTTTTCTTTTCAAAATAATTTTTTCTTTAATTCAACTGCAGTTAACCTATTTCTTACCGACCACTAATTGGCATTTAAAATTTCATTTTAGGTGGTAGGCAACAACCAAATGATGTTTCCTAACCTATAAATCACCATTACTGTGAAACTCGGGGGTAGTTAGAATATGTGTGTTAATGGAGATATAAAATTGGTTAATAAGTATGGAAAACTTGACTGCGCTTAATACTGATTATAAAAGAAATTCTTTGATACTTAAAAGGAGCAATTAGCAAAAATTATTTTTTATCACATGAAGAAGTGAAATTTTTTTTTGCAATTTTTAATTTCATGACTATTATAGATTGTAATTAAAACTTGAGTATTTTAATACATGCAATTTAGCAAATTATATAAACATTGTATGAGTTTTCAAATGCAGAGGAAAATAAATCTGCAGCCTTATTTTCATTCTTTTTTTAATTATGTTTTTAAGATTTGCAAAAATGAAATGTAAACGAAAGCCATTTTACAAAAGTTTAAGGTTTTTAATTTATTTTTAAAGTCTTTCTGATTTTTAAATTTAAGAAATAAATATTTTTAAAATTTATAAATATTTAACTAACTAACGAAAGTAGTTTTTATACAATCCTTATATGTTTGAATTAATTATAGTATAATTTTACTTTTAACTACCTGGAAAATGTGAAACTTGAATATTACCTAAAATTTAACAGAACTACAAATTTCTATATCGGATTTTACTTATTCTAGAAAGCGTAAATTTTATCTGAAGAAACATTCACACTTTGTGTTAATATGTAGTTTTAATAATTGGAATATATGTCGTAGAAATTAAAAAATGTCGCTGCTTTATTTAGGTTTCCGAATTTAGCTAAGATAACAATAATTTAATGAGCAACAAAAATAGAAGTGCATCAGAATCAGTTAAAGAACTCTTAAATTACTTAAAGATGTTGGTCATCACATTCATAAGATCGTAAATAGTTAACATTTTTTGATTTTTTCAATATGTTAAGAAAATAAAGATGAAAAAATATGCCATGAAAAAATAACATTCATTGTTTGCTTTAAGAGTAATGATTAATCAAAACCAAAATATTCAGCGGGTAAAAATTAGTCACAGCTATTGCTTCTAACACTGCTAAATCATTTTTAAATAAGTAAAATATTCTGCTTTCTAAAACCACGGAAAAAGCACGGGAGGCGATGAGAATTTATTTTAAAAATATAAAAATATCTTTAATCTTTTCATAATTTTTAGCATAAAATAAATAAATGGTACAATAATTTTTTTTAGTATCTGAATTGACATTAAAATGAACTAAGTATAAAATACACCTAATAAAATCAATCAAAAAGTTTCTTTATTTTAGTGCTTAAATAAAAAAATATGATTTTTTAATGTATTTATCTTAGTATAAGTAATGCTGTAAATTGTTGTACAAAAATTAAATAAAGAAAGCGTTTTGGAAATAACTTATCATTTTTTGTTTTTATTATTGTTACTTTGAATAATTTGTATTGAAAATACGAAATATTAACAAATCAAATTTATAAATAAATAAAAAATAATATTAAATAACTCGTTTATTTAAGAAATTAGTTTACGTGATCAATTTCCTTAACACCACCTTTCCACTAAAATGAATATTTGTAATGAAAAACAAATCCTTTCATTGCCTTTAGATTTATAGATTCATTTAAGAATGAATTATTTTTCATTCATACTCTTTATAAAATGGAAATTTTATTGATGACAAGCTTCATTTTCCCGTAATTTTTTATGATCTTTATTAAAGCAACAATAGAGAAATATTCCCGCTAAAAAAAGTCATAGAAACATGTTAACGCAGTCTTTGTTTTAAATGTCAGCACAATTTGAATGGGGACTAACGCCTAGGGAGAATATCAAACAAGGCATTCACACATATACATAGAAGAGACGAACTTGTTGAAATTCTTCGGTAGAATTTTTTTTGTGTTGAAGGATTTCCTTTCGGCTCTTTTCTTTCAGCAGAAAAATAAACTAGAAAGCCGTGTTCATAATACAAGCAATTCCTATAAATTTCAAGACTGAATTTATTTGTGATTTTAAGAAAGGAAATATATGTGTTCTATTCGAAACATACTATTAGAATTTGAACTGTTGTTGATGGAGCTTTTATAAATAAAAGCTTTTAAATATTTTATCAGTATATGTGGGAAAAATGCATTTTAGTAATTTAGAATTTGACAACATAAAGTATGTGTATGATTTTTTCAGATTTATTTTATAATATAACTCAAAGAATAGTAAAAAATATTTTATTAATCAAAGTTCAATTTTAATGCTTATTAATTAGATCTTGGTTAAAGTTTGACTACTAATGAAGTGTAAATTCTCACATATATCTATAACAGCTCATAAGCTTTTCTAAGTGAAAGAGATACAGCTTTAAATTTCTTGACAATCAGTTATTAACAATTGCTGAAATTTCTTTGATGTCTGAGATTTTATCATTAATGTATTGGCAACCACATAAATTTGTATTCTATTTTTATATTCGACACTTTGCCCCATACAGTTTAGAAAAAAACTACAGTTTTAAATTTTGAACCAATTATCTTTTTATTTCTGTATTTGTAAGGCATATTATTGTGTGATGATACTGCCTACTATCTATAATGTTATCAGCTAAATTAAATAAAACTTTTGTGCCAATTTTTTAAAAATATTTAAATATTCTAGTTTTTATTTATTTATAGCTTTTATAAATTTGATATAATATTATTTGATACTATTTTTATATAGTGTGGTTCATTAATATAGTCACTGCTGTTATTAATGTAATTCTATAAACACTGGATATGTGTTAATGAAAAAAGTTTCAAATTCCTATTGCTTGATTACTTTTTGTCTTACTCAATATTAAATCAATAAACAACTTACTTGTGAGAAATAGTGAACAACTAAGTACCTGGTTTTTCTTATAAATTTCAACTTACTCATTATAAATGGCTTTTATCACAGATGATTTCTAAATTTAATTAATTATATTTATTTATAAAATAATACAAAATAAAATAATAAAACAAAATAAAATGATTAATTTATATAAGTAATCATTAAGCACAGAGAGAGTCAAGTCTAAGTATTTTTACTTATTAAGGTTTCAAAAGTTTCAATTAATCTGTATTTGATACTCTTTAGATATTTATTTTTGGTTTGTTTTACAGTTATCATTGCTTTTATTCCTTATAATAAAAAACAACTTCAGATATTTTATAAATTTTGAAATTTTTATAAATATTTAAATGTTTCATGATCTATTTTTATTCTTTTTTTTTTTTTTTTTTTTTTTTTTTTTTTTTTTTTTTTTTTTTTTTAGTATTCGTTAAATGTCATAAAGTATACCGTTAACAAATGTTAAGAACATAGTATATTTCAATCAATTCAATTTAGGAGTGTATTTAAAATTAATATATTATAGTGCGAAATAGAATAGATGTGGACATTCAGTAAGATCAGGCATTCCCAAAAATCCAGCATCACAATATTATTATCTTTTAGATATGTAATATTATAAAAATGATATAGTTTAGAAAATTTGTTTTTATAGATAAATTTCCAATGAGACCACTAAATAGAACGTTTTTTTTTAGGATTTTGAATACACATTAAAGCAAACCTCATTATTTAAAATGTTTGATAAAATGTTTTTAGTAAGTTATAATGATAATCAGGTAAAACCTAAATGAAATGCTTAAAGTTTATTATTTCCATAAAAATGATATTTTATATTTGCAAAAATAAGCGTTTTCTACATTGTTTCTAGACATTGTAGTACATTTTTATTCTTGGGATGCTTTGATTACATACTTTTTCTTACAAAAGAATAAACCTTGAATTATATTAAAATTATAAGGACAAATGAATTAAGAGAAAAATTTATTGAAGCTTTTAAGTTGTCTTGTTTTGCTTTCATTTCTAAGATATCATTGTAATACAAGCAAGTATTATGTTATTGTTTAAATGCAATTATAATATGGAAAATATTCTGTTGGTACGAGATTATCTCATTAGGAATATTTACTAAAGAATTTAAAGTGCTGATGTTTTGCGGAATCTTTTAATTTTTATGCAAATTATAATTCATAAAGTATTCTACTATTTTCTTTATTTTAAAAATCGCTAAAAAATTGGTAATTGTCATTATTTAACCAATAATTTTAATATTTGTTTTTATGGAACTAATTTCATTATTTACACTAAGAATAGAAAATGTTTTCTTATTAACATAATGATTTTTATATTTTCAGATATTACTATGCATAATTTCAATAATTTGATAATTTATTAAGCTTTATAAACAAGTATTTTGCCTTCTTGAAATTGAATTTTAAGAATTTGTTTTATATTCTTTCATTGAATATCTTATCATAGACAAAACTCTTGCTGGTTTGAGAAGTCTTAAATTAAACTGACAATATAATTTAATTCATAGTTCTACAATTTTATGCATCAGTTATTGAGATTAGAAATTTTATTTTGATTCATTTAATGGTTATTTCATTTAATCTGATACTGATTCTGATACTATACTCTGATTTCATTAGATAAATTAATTTACTTGAGGATAAGGAAATATTTATTGGATAGATATTAGTACTACGAAGAACGGCTTTTATAAAAAATCCATTTTTGTTGTTTGATGGGTTTCAATGAATAATATTCCATACACTGACATCAAGTTATGTAATAATTGGAAAATTTTAGTTAGAATAACAATAATTACTTAAATTTTTCTTTTACTCTCAGATAATTATAAAAACTTACTAACAAAAGTTTGTTTTTGTGTTATCCGCATGAATTAATAAAAACTTTTTTATCAAGAATATATTTTCAATAGAACATTAACTAAGTAAAGTTACCGCTATAAAGGAATTAGATGATTTTATTTTAGAGACGTAACTTTTCAACATGAGAGTGATTTTTCTTATATTTGCCAGTTTAGACCTTCCTTGTATTAAGCATGCATTGTAATGATTTTTGTCTTTAAAACATTTAAGTTTTTGTTATTGTTAATGATACTGAAAGCTTATTTAAAAGAAATATCTTTGGGTTTAGGCTTAAACTTTCTTTATTATTTTTAGTCTGATATTTTTGTTTGAATTTTTATATAATATTTGCAATAGGCATTTCATTTTAAGTTTATCACGTAATTAAATTTTTAAAATTCCAATTCATTAATTTGCCAAATATATAGTAAAACTATCATTTTTTTCTTTAAATATTATTGCCACAAAGTAAAAAAAGTGCTTTTACTCACAACTTAAATACATATTTAAATTTTTTAAATTCTTAAAAATAAAATTTATTTTTAATAATTTAAATGCTAATTTGTATCATATATATCATTTAGTTTGTATAATTTAAATGCTTTTTTGTGTTGTTATTTAAAATAAATTTTTATTTGATGTAAATATGTGTAAGTTATATTAAAAATACTATGCAGTTCTATGTAAAATTTGCTTATAAAATGTATAAATAAATGAAATTCCTCTAGAAAATATTATAATTTTCTTTTGCCTTTATAAACTCAAAGTAAATCTATATTTGAAATAATAAAGTTTTCTTCTAAATGAAGCAAATTTGTTTTTTCATACACTAATCAAATAGATTACTTATATAATTGCTTATTATTAAATGAATTTTATAATCAAATTAATTTTATGCAAAAAAACATGTATTTTATAAAAATTTCGTTGATTTAAAATAATGTAATTTATATAATTTTGTATCATGTTAAGAATATAAGTAATACATATTCTTAATTCATATCATTAATATATATTCAAATTTTGTAAAATATTTTAAAATGAAATTTACTTAAATATAAATAGTTGTTCAAATAATTTTTTTAATATATATTTCTTGAAATAGATGTAAAGGGAAAAAAGAAATTAGAAGCAATGAATGAATTGTAATTTTATACTGATTTCTTGAGCTAGTATTGAAAATAATATTTAATAGCTATAAAAAAATTACTAAACATAAAATTAATTATGTTAAAATTTATTTTCCATAAATTTTATAACACCAAGTACAATATTTACATTATTTTAATTAAAATTATAACTATACTCTTTTTCAAGTTTTAAAAACTGATTCCATAATATAATTATTTTAAAAGCAGTATAAGTTTCTTTTTACAAAATTAAAAACATTCAGCAATATTACTCTGATTCAAGAAATGAATAATAAAAGTATGAAGTAAACTAAAAAGGTAATTCCTAATGATGTGCAAGTCTTATAACTTATGGAATCATGTATATTTATGAGACATATCAGTTTAATTATATTTTGCTTTTATCATTAAATTTATAATTTATCTCAATATTCCTTAAGTTTCCATTTTCCGAAGTAGTTATAAGACAACAAATTAATTTAAATGATTCGAAATTAAATAAAAGAATAATCATTGTTAAAAGACGTATATTTGAATTATTAATACTATTCTTTGTAAAACATTATTCACTAAATATATTCTCATTAGAAATTGAAAAAAAAAAGATTTTAGTGAAATAAAATATTTGAAATTATTCAAGTTTGACATTTAAAAATTAAATCTCTAATGATATATAGAAGCATCATAAATATACTGAATTATAAAAGTAATAAATTTTGCAGAAATGCATGCAAAAAAAATTAAAATACATTACTTAAAAATGATACTATTTTAATTCAAATAAAATGCTTATAACGTGTTACTTAAAATTTGATTAAATGCATATTATTTAAAATTGAAAAATATCTTATGTGCTTATGAGAGAATTTCTAAAGGAGTTATAATAAACGAACTTATATATACTGTAATTAACGTAAATGTGGCATTTTTAAATGCATCTTTTAATAGTCAAATGCAATGAATTTAACATATTTTAGCTTATAATGCAGTAACACGCACACTGTCTGAAATAAATTTAGCATTATATCCGAACATTGACTATAGATATTAATGAGCTCTACATCATTGCAAAATTATGGATTCCAGCAAAGAAAACTAATTTCCAACAACAACTTTAATATTGATCATTCATGACGAGTGGATCAATTAATTTTGAATTTAAAAGCAATTACTACATAAACATATTTAATTAAACTTTTTTATTTGTCCAAATAATTTTCAGTTGTTATGAAAAATTTTAAAAAGCAACTAATAAATAATATGTTAATCGTTTCGTATATTTAGTTTCTGCGTGTGTTAAATATATTCTGCTGAAAACTTATTAGGCATTGTTTATTAAATGAAGATTTTTCTATTTCATGTTAAAAAAGTATTATTAAAAATATTTTAATAAATATTTATTTCTGCTAATAGCTTTCATTATTTTATGAAAAGACCGGGTCTTGATATTATAAAAAGTATCAATAAATTGTGAAAATTATTATGTATGCAAGAAAAAGCACTGGTTATTTTATTAGAATAATTTTGCATTTTCCTGAATTCATGAAATCAAAATTATATATAGGTATATAAAATTATAATATATGCAGAGAAAAATGTGTTTTATTCTATTTATTTCTGATTCATTAATCATGCTGAAAAGCTCCATTAACAATTTTGTAACCAGTCATATGTAAAATATTATTCGCAAGAAATAAATCCTGAATTCCTAAGAAAAGGAAAAGTATGGTAGGTACATTAATACTTTACATCATTTCTATACACCAAAGTTCTATTATGCTCGATACAGATATTTCATAATTTAAAATATATCACGAAAGAAATTTTCCTTCAGATTTCGTAGTTTATCTTTGCAACCATGTTTACAGAGACAAGTTCTTTTGTCCAATTTCTATACAGGACATTCTATTACAAGCATTACTTTATAGAACATACTATTTACTTCTTGTGAATAGTGACTACATATAAAAATATATGGAACTTAAAAATATATATTTCTAGACTTTTACGTCAAAATAATCTTTTTCCTAAAAACATCTATTCTGATTTTAAATGAAGTAAATTATTATCTCATTATAAAAAGAAAAAAATTAAGTGGCGGATAGTGTGTATCGTATTCTTAAAATATATGCTGTTTGTGGAAGAGAATTATATCAAAACAATTGAGTTAATTTTGCTTGTATTTTAACATTCATATTGATATATGTCATATTTAAAGATATTTTGGAAGATAATAATAAAATATTCTCATTTTAAAGTCCTGATGATTTTTAGACATTTTTTAAATTAGTTTGCGAAATTCTAATAAGCGCTACATATATTTTGTTAAGAAATGTTAATATTCCCAAATAAATCACTGATAGTTTTACATGAAAATTTATTTTTACAAATTATACGAATAACTTTTATTTGTAAAATATTTTTCATAGTTGAATTAACTATTAAAATTTACCTCAATGGAATTCATTGAGGTAAAATATCAGATGTCACCGAATTTTGGTATTTATGTACTTATTGTGATAACATTTAGATCTTTATTTTTTCCTTTTAACAAACTTGCACAGTTAATCCATTTAATTAATTTTCATATTTTGAATAGCTACATTTTAACTCAAATGTATTTAAAATTTGACGGTAGCTTATTATTATATTAGCTATTCGTGTTTCTACATTTTAATGCGTGAAAAATTTGATTTGTTCTTCATCATCAACATTTACATCTTTTCTTTGAACACGACCTTAGTAAAATAATTATTTATTTCATTCAAGTCAGGTAAATTGAACTTATTACTATACAAGTTCAACAAATTTTATGAATATAGTGTGTTTTTCGAAATCTCTGAAGTTATAGGGAGCATTCAATATATTACTACATATTCTTAAGGTGCTTTGAAATATTTAAATCTATTACAAATCTAAAGAAAAATTCACAGTTTCAGTAAAATGAGAAATATGAGGAAAATTATATTTAATAAATTTTTGTACAATTAATTAATCATACAGCTAGGGTATTGAATTATTTAGAAATTCCATATCAACTAAATATATTTTATTAGAAATCATTTAACGAAATATTTCTAGAATTATTTATAAAATAAAATGTATTAAAAGTTTTGATTTTAATATTTATCCATCATTGTTAAATTCTGTGGTAACATTATATAATCCAGTGTCCCTTATGAGTTGACAACACTAAACATTAAAGCAAAAAACTATATGGTTTAAAAATTATGTTAATTGAAAAATGTAAATTAAATTTATTAACAAAATAAAAATGAAATTATCTGTTGGCATAAAAAGAATTTTAATACAATTACCATAATATATTGATTAATGATGAAGTCACTAAATTTTATATAACATATAAACTAAAGAGTGAGCCAATTTAATATAAAAAATTTATATTTTTATTATTGTGGATTTCCCTTTAATGTTTACTAAATTAAAAACCTATTTGTTTGGCAAAATTCTCGGAACTACATTGATAGATAACATTTTATAATAAGAACAATTTTATAATAATTTATTGCAAATATGCTGTGGTCACCACGCCACGAATATATAAATGTCGAGTATAGAATATTATTCAAATATTAAACATTGCTGAAAAGTAATAAATATTATTATAAAATATAAATAAGAAAATAAACAATAATAAAGAATAATGATATAAAGTATAAGGCTAAACTAATTCATAAAAATCTATCAAGATATTTGATAAGAATCAGATGCAATTATATATAATGAATAATAGTTATGATATCAAAATTAATTAGGCTAAACAGGCATGCTATTATATTTTTTCAAATGGAAAGAAAAGTATTTTCGAAATATTTAACAAAACCTAACATTATAAAACTTATTATGTAAGAAAACTAAATCTTTTTTTGCATCTCAGTCAACGTAAAAGTTATTTATTTATGCAATAAAATTGAGAAGATTTTTCTGTATATAAAATGATTACAACCACATTTTATTAATTTATATATATATATATATATATATATATATATATATATATATATATATATATATATATATATATTAAAAGACAAACTCTTATGAACGTAATTTAATATATCTTAAATTCTATTTGTAGGCTCAAATGATAGAATTTATTGAAAGTTGTCAGTCATTTGGAAATCTGATTTGAATTTAATATTTAACATAACAGTTCACGCGAATCAATTTAGTATTCACGCGGGACTATTGAACATTAAAATATAGTGTAGTCGAATTAAATTAAAGAAATTAATACGTGCATGTGTATCAAATAAGCAACATCGTATCAATTATATATTTATGTATTTTTTTATATGAATATGCATCACAATAAATTTTTTTTTAAATAAATTTAGGGTCTTTAAAATTCGGGGAATTTTCAACGTATATTTTATCTACGGATAAATTAAATTTTTGTTTCTCAAGAATATGAAATTCTAAAAAAGAAAGAACTCATCAATAATATCATAATATGTTATATTTACTAACATATATTAGGAATAATTTAAGAATTGAAGATTAAATAAATGCAATTTAGTTATATTGTTTAAAGAGTCTCAGCATCTGAAATCCATTAACGAATATAAAACATTCTATAGCAAAGTAAATCCTTATAGATAAAGACTTAAACAAACTACCGGTTTTTGTAAAAACAAATCTGGTAAAATTTTTATTTATAATGAATCCATTTTTTTTAAAAAATGAACATTTTAACGAGCTTCTCAATGGAGGAAACTATATGAATGTTGATGTTATTGAATTTGATTATACAATTGACATTGAAGTTGAGACTACAATGATGACGAGTTGGGAGCTCCAATTAAAAATTTCAAACATAATAAGGCTCCAGAATATGGACTTATTTCTTCAGAATTGATGAAAAATTATGAGTTACATATTTGAATTAATACAGACACTTGAAACTTTTAGATTATACCAACTATGATTAGAAAATTAGCATTTTATATCAATTTTATAAGAGTTTAGATACTATGATTTGTGCTAATTTTAATGACATTAGTTTGCTTTGTATATCTTATAAAATTTTATCTATTTTTCCTTAGACCATTGTAGATATTTTTTGGATATTATATAGGTTAACCCAATAATAGAAAACTGTTCATGTAGCTTTCATGCTGAAAAATCAACTAAAACTCAAATTTTTTGCTCCCATCAGATTTTGGAGAAGACTTTGTAGTTTAACAATGAAACTCATTATCTTTTTATCGACTTCAAAGCTGCTTTTGATAACATAATTAGAAAGAATTTCTCTGAAACAATAAATGGTTTCGCTTACTATTAAACGTCACTAAATATCCAGACTTACACAAATGATTCAAACGGTACGTTAAAATTTCTTTCTCAGTAAATCTTGTCATCAATAGTGGTGTTCAGCAGGGTGATTCTCTGTCCTATTATATTTTAATCTTTCACTTGTGAAGGTTATTCGAGAATCGAAAATTATTATCATTTGGCAAATATTTTCTAAATCAGTACAACTTCTTATATCTGTGGGTGACACATTGATTTAATTGCTTAATTCTTCTTCTTTTTGAAAAAAAAACTTTCCTTGTCTTAAATGCGGGGGCTGAGTTATAAACGAAAGGAATTCAAATCTGGTGGTCTGCTCCCTTGAAATGGTATTTCAAGGGAGCAGACTACCAGATTTTTATATTGAAATTGGCTTATATAAATTCGAAACAGTTAAGCATTTGACATACTTAAGTTTAGTAGTGTACTAGTATTATTAGTTTAGTATTATTACTAGTGTTAATAGAATATCTCCAAAACCAACTGTTGTTTGGCAAATAGAAGCTTTGCAAGGGTTATGACATGATTTTCTGTTGGATCCCAGGTCATGTAGGTCTAGAGGGAAATGAAAAGGCTGATGCAGCTGCTAAAGCTGCATCGTCTGTACTTCATTCATCTGTTCCTCTGTTTGACGTGAGAAGGGTCGTTAAAAGATTTGTTAACTCTCTCTGGCAGGAGTCATGGAGTATGCAGGTCTCCAATAAATTACGTGTCATTTTCCCATACCTCATTTCATCTTCAGTTTTACCGTTACGAAGTGCCGATGTTCGATTAACTCGCCTTCGTATCGGACACACACGTTTCACACACAGACATTTGTTTTTAAATGAACTAAATCCATGGTGTGAAACGTGTGATGTACCATACACTGTTCATCATATTTTAATATCATGCCCCTATTTTAACATTTACCGTTTTAAATATTTTCAAACTGACATTTTAACCATGTATGATTTAGTGGGGGAGTCTCCCCACAGAAACCTTTTTTCCTTTCTTAGGGAAATTGGTTTTATTAATTTTATTTGAATTTTATTAATTTTATTTTATTTTCATATACTTTTATGTTTTGAGGATTTTAAAATAAATATATACATTAATTTTTGTATTTTAAAATTTTAAAGTTGCGTTTGGGTTTTGTCTATAATATGTCAATTTTCTTTAAGACTTAACATTTGGCGCAGCTTGTCCTCTTTGGACCTTGCGCCACAAAACCCAACCAACAACAACAACCAACAACAACAGCAAATAGAAGCTTTTTTGGTCTAAACTGGTTCTCTAAATCTAGGTTTCTTTCTAGAAATGTAATATTCTTAATTCATAAAATTCTTATGAAGCCTGTCTTACATATGCTTACTATGGCTAAAATGGAGGAAACTGTCCAGGTATTAGAAAGGATGATTTTGAGGAATATTCTTGGTGGTATAGAGGAGAATCATAACTGGAAAATGAGATTTAATTCAGAATTTTATATGATATATATGCAACTCTATATTGTTAAATATATAAATTTAAAAAGAATGAACTTGGAATGGATAGCTCATGTGCTTCGAAACATGATGGCAACACTATGAACATGGTTCTACATTTCATACTTTTTGGAAATAATGGGCGGGGAACACCGTAAGTTGAGCTGATCCCGTTTAGTGAGATTTTTTCACAATTAATGGAAAGAACTGAAGATCAAAGATTTTTTAGGGGTTGTCATTATAATCAATATTGTTTCTTCATTAATTCGTAACACAAAATTAAAAACAGCTTAAAAACAATTTAACAATATGTCTAATGTTTTTAAGATGCTTAAACTCAATTTAAATTTGAGTTTTAAGGTGATATCTTTTTACTAGCAAAAAAAAGGAAAAATATATCAATTTTTTTTATTTTACTTTTAAGAATACTTTAAAATTGAAGTAAATAGGGGTTGCAGATATTTTTAAAGTTTAATTAAAGTATTATTTTGAAGATTAATAAAATAAATTTCTAAGTAAATGGCTAATTAATCTTCCAATGAAATTACATAATTTATTAAAGCTATTTTACAAATTGATTCTTAAATCCATTGTTAGAATAAATTATTAAATATTTGTTCTTAGTAAAAATTAACTAATATTTTTTTTCATATATCAACAATGGAATTTAGATTTTGTAAACATTTAATGTTTTTGAAGCTTCATTAAAGTGAAAATTTATGACTAAGAAAACTATTGGTCGAAACAATTTGATGCAAAAGAAGTTTTGTTTGGATAAAAAAATTTAATAGTAAAATAAAGGTGTATTAGGAAAAATTAACACTGTTTGAAATAGTTTTATAATTTACTTGCTTTTAAAAAAATTATCTTTCTGATGGGTCTCCTAGAGTTGAAGAATTTTTTTTCCCCAATCTGCTGATTTATTGAAATTCCTTGGGGACATATTTATTTTACTATTTTGCCCTTTATAAATGCAAAAATGTAAAGATGGCAGGATTTATTCTACCATTTACTCTTTTTCTGATTCTTGCATCGACAACAATGGGAAAACTTTTCCGTTTGAAAAATTTTGAGAAAGCCGTTAGCTCAACTCCTGTTTTAAATGTCAGCGCATTTTGCTTGTTGGGTGGTAGGGACAATGACGCTCGTAGAGAATTTCAAACGAGGGCGTTGCGTATACAGCGAAATGGCGAATCTAGGAAGTCGTAGAAATTCTTTCGTAGAATTTCTTTTAAATCATAGGATTTACCTTCGGTTCTATTCTCTCAAGGGCCAAAGAGGGGTAAAAATACCTACTATTCGGATAAATGCTTAAATAAGGATTTAGAATTGATTTGCGAATTCGAAATAAGGAGTTTTTTGTTACATTTTTATTTGAATTCATGCTGTGGTGAGATTTAATAAAATATTTCTGATAACAATGACAGCTAGAATGTATCTACACAAAACTAAATAATTTATATATAAGTTATATGAATTAAGATTATCTATTTTTTTCTCAGATTTGAAAACAACTTGTTAATTGTAACATTTATTCAGAGATTAATCATTATTTTATAGATCCAAGATGTTTAACAATGAATGGAAAATCTTGTGGTCATGTACAAAAAAATTGTATCAACTGTATCAACGCACATTAATATGAAATGACATAGGGTATTTTTCATGAATTATTCTATATAAACATATTTGAAAACAACTAGAATATTATGTGAAATTATTGTCTAATAATATTATACCATCTCAAATAAATATTAATTATTTTATGATATAATCTTGTAGATTTTAAATTTATGAGTTGAAAACATTTTTTTAAAAATATTCTGCTGATAAATTTCATAATTTTGAATCTAAATTTAACTCATCTGATTAAATTTTAGACCAACGTTATATTTTTAATCATAATATTTTGATGTCTAAAAAAATAATATTAAACATGTAACATACCTCAATAGTGAATTTAATTTAAAAAGTAGCACAAGTAATTATTGTACATTGAACATCAAAAGCAGCGTATTATCTATCTATACTTTTTCTTTTTTACATTTTTTGTTACTTTACATTTATTGAAGAAATGAATAAAAATTTTAGTAACTATTCTTTGAATTTAATTTCAAAGTCCTTCAAATTGTATAATTTCATTAAATGTACGAGAGATATTTTTGTAAGAATTTAGGCAAAAAGAAACCTGGATAACTTAGTCAAAATAATTTTTCATACTAGTAAAAAACAAATAATTAAAAATTTGATGAAGTAAGTAATCAAATTATTTATCAAGTAGTTTATTTATCAAATGCGTACAACTTATTATATCATTGAACTTAAATTTTAAAATAGAATAAAGCTTTCTTGAGATGATATCTAATTTTATCCATGCTGAACTATTAAAAATGGATCAAGATTATGAAGCACAAAAACAATGTACATCCATAACTTTCAATTAAATTTAAAACTTTAATAAAGATGCTTTCGTCTAATAAAAAAGTTATATAAAGTCATTTCATGTTTTACAAATATAATACTCTTTTCATTTAAAAAGATACACATTTTAATTTACAAAATTCTCTGGTGCAATTGACTAATGAAAGAATATATTCTATATAATATTTTAGTATTTATTAGATTAGTTCTATTTTTTAAATATTTAAAGTAATTTTAGTATCAGTCAAACCCAGCAATATTATTATTTACTTTATCACATGAGACAATTTAGAACATTAATATTTTTAGAATATATCCATTATTTTTTAATATACAAACAATATTCAAAATATAACAATAGTTATGAAAAGCAAGTATTTAAAAATCTCGTATTACGTAGCATATAACTTAAATCATTCAATGTTTTTCTGGTTTAATAGACACTTTACTTGTAGATCGTATATACAAGAAAATCAGCGACAA
Organism: Latrodectus geometricus; assembly: GCA_026290005.1. Taxonomy (NCBI): domain Eukaryota; kingdom Metazoa; phylum Arthropoda; class Arachnida; order Araneae; family Theridiidae; genus Latrodectus; species Latrodectus geometricus. Next base: position 1,804 of record JAPDSC010007222.1, on the reverse strand, counting down.
GTAAAATGTGCATCCCTTATGTTTAATTCTGAATATATGATATTAATTATGAAATTATAAATGAAACTGCAACATCAGTGCAATAATAAGTTTTCATAAGGCAACTTTCTCTGATTTTATGTTTGCCAGATATAAACATAATCATGCAATATGTTAGGATTTCCAAATTAATAAACGAGATAAAACTAATATTTTTTACTGATTAAAATTAATATAGAGATAAGATAATATAGAAGTAAAGACATACATACATACTGTTTTCAAAAATATTTAAACTTGGGTGGATTGAAAATTTTTCAGTCTTGACATAAATTGCATTTTTATGCATTTATATAATGTATAAAATATTTTCGAACATTATTTAACAAAACCAAAATTTATTAAATAAGATGAAGAATAATTTATTTATTTTAATAAAATGAATCCAATTTATGCGGTTTTAAAATTGAAATTATAAAATGTTCAACTCGAAATTGTTCTAATGCAGATTTTATGTGGTTAGAATTAAACATAAACATGAAATGAAATATTTTATTCTGAACATATAATTTTATTCAGCAAAATAAATTGATGGTTAGAAATCTTTTTACATTTAACAGTCTCCTGAGACTAATTTACAATGCTGCTTTGTCCCTTTTTGAAAAAAGATAAAAATAATTTTTTTGTTCATCTTTTCTAGGATTCTTACTTTAGTGCAAAGTAAAGCGTTTTGCTTGAAAACTCTTGTTTAACCATTAACACAACATCTATTTTAAATCCAGCTTGTTTTATGATAACAAGATCTAGCGTTGGCTTTATTTAAATACAATAGGGAACAGAGATTCTGTTTTTTTTCATTTTATCTTAATTATTTATATTTTTAAGGACAAAGATTGCATAAATGTTTTCCTCTTAAGAACCTTATCATACGGTGAAATTTACAACATTCAAAATGTTTCTAAAATTTAATCTATAATTACTTCTTAAAATTATTGTCATAACATATAATTAATATGTTAAAAATTACGTAATATTACATTTCACAAAGCACAGTAAAGTTTGAATTAATTGTTGAACATTAATTTTATATTCATTCTTATTTTAAAATTGGTTGAACAAAACAAGATTCAGGTTTGAAATTCAATCATAATAAAAGCTTAATCATAGAGTTCTACCAGAATTTATATCATCAATTTATGATTTTAGTATATGAAAACATCTAATGAAGATCTTGTACTATTTTAAGGATTTCTGTATCTGCATAGTATAATACATATATTAAAAAAAATTTGTGTAATTTAGAACTCATTACTATTCAAAATTTAGTAATTTCCATTTGGTTTAGAAATACATTCACTTCATTTCAAAAACATATCTTCTTTAAAATTTGAATAAAATTGTTTAATAAAGGAAAACATGAAAGGAATGATATCTCTACATATATTCCTCTCAAAGTAATTTAAAATAAATATTCATAATGTTTATGTGACTATTTTGTATTTCTATATTTCTCTTTCGATATCCATGAACGAGACAACTCAAATATTTGCTTAACAAAATTAACCAGCATATAGTATATTAATCTTTTCCGTATAGTAATATAAAATACCATTTTTTATTTTACTTAATTTCAGAATGAATGTCATATATGTATTTTCCATTTTATCCTGGAGCGAGAATGTTTTTGTAACTTATTTTTATAAATTATAGAAAATATAATATCTTCATATTATTGATAGCAATATCCGCAATTATCTTATTCGAATGATGTGCTATCATACAGTTTTTATGGGATTTAAAACACACACACACACACACACACACA
>JAPDSC010007217.1:28379-59767 GCA_026290005.1 Latrodectus geometricus | reverse complement strand
TTTTTACACGGAAGCACAAGGGGGCTGGCCACCAGACCTCGAAGCCCGATTTTCGATTTTTGAATTAGAAAAATTTTAAAAAAATTATTTATAAAACTTCTTCTCGATATCGCTGCTCGCCGATAGCTGATTCCGGGGTTATAGATAGATAATAAAAGCAAGTGTAATGTGTCTGTCTGTCCATTTGAAATTTGTTCGTTACCAATGTCAAATTATGGTAAAACTATACTTTAAGGTGGCCCCTTGGCAAACATGGCGATTTTTGTTTGGCTATCGTTTTTATTGGCGATTTTTGTTGGCACAGACAATGAATTCCCCTGTTGCTATCGGAATATGATTGGGGTTTGCCCGGCTTGGCGATCAATCGCGATTACAACTTTGCGAGAATCAAAGAGGCACCATAAAGTATATTCCTAATTTGAATGTTGTTAGCTTGGTTGTTTAAAAATGCCGCCATTTCCCCTATTTTTACATGATTGTTATTAACTGGAAAAAAAGAAATAAAAGTTTCATTCATTTAATGTCGCTGAATTCGGATAACTATTCCCTTTTTGACTAAAAATTTAGTCAAAGGCAACCTCTATGATTATAATGATTTCTTTTACTGAAATTCGGAAAGTTTTCATCATTCGCACTTACAATATGAAATAACTTTAATTTGAATCGAAGTTTATCTATAACGTAGTAAGTTTCATTGAATATAAATTAATGTTTTGATTGCTATCAATATTAAATCCGACATCAATTTTGAAACATGGAATATTATTGTATTAGTCTGCAATAATATAAACATGTAAGAAGTACAACAGCGGTAAGTTATGATAGGAACCATTTTCCTATTAACTGAGAAACTAGCGCCCTCTATGCCAAACTTTACAGAAATTTCTAGACGTTTCCAGAAGTAAAAATTGCTACAGTTATTTAAAACTGTAAAGGCTGGTTTGAACATCCACGTGAGAAGGTGCTACGTGGATATGATACGCGAGTGAAGTGAGACAATTTGCAGAATTTCACATTCTAATTTTGATTTGATAAGCTGCGTTACTGCATAGTTTACTTAAAGCAAAAAATTCATCACATATTTTCATTTGAGTATTTAATTCCCGTGGAAGAAGAAATGGATCCTAAAAAGCCTGAAGAAAAACCTGGTGAGAAAAAAACCCGGACAGCCTGATGATAAAGGAGGAAAACCAGGAGAAAAGAAACCTGGGGAAGAAAAAACTCCACCTACAAAGTAGAAGATCAGCTTTTATGGAAGAATAAAAAAAAAAAAAAATGAAGCCAAAATTATAAGTGAGTGATAAAATGTTATTATTTATGTTTTAGAGAATAACTTATAATAATCAAGATGAAATCTTAATTTTGCATTTTAAAATTTGGACTTTACTTACCCTTATAATTTTTTCCGCCTTTAATAATTTCGGTTAATTCCCAGTGAACGGTACGCTCCTTATACGGTACGCATATATACAACGGTAATCATATATACAATTATAATTAATTGTATATAATAATGTATAAAATTATATTATTTGTATAAAATAATATAATTTTATATTATATAATGATATTAATTGTATATTCTATAATTATATTAATTGTATAAAAATAGCGCACCGTACACTGGGATACAGCCAATAATTTCTTTTTATCCCTTTTAAGTTATAAGTATGATGCTTTTTGTTTTTCGTGTTTGGAATTTTATATTGTTAAACTGGCTGATTGTGTATGTGTGTATTATAAAATTAATTCCATATTATTTGTTGGTTAAATTGCACTTTAGTTCCCCTACTTCACCAACTCGCGAATTTGATGCGCTTTTTCACTCATGCTCATTAATTATCCTTTTGTTTTAGTCTTTTCATTGGTCGCTAATTAAGTTTCACTTTGAAATAGCCGTAGAATTTTCGCCATGGCATCGGCGATTTTGAAAACGCGCCAAGTAGGGGACCTAAAGCGCATTTTCACCTATTAAGGACTTTTTCTACAACGGATCTAGATATTCATTTGCATTATGTCGAAAAATTGTCATCAGTGTTTTGAATCTTAGGTTAAAATGTGCTTTAGGTCCTTGGCATGAATAATTTTAGTTGGTTATAAATTTTGTCATTCTTGGTAATCCTACTTTGATACACTAGATACGATAAACGTAACGATTTCTAGAATTCTTATTTTGCCATTTCGTTCTGCCTGGACGCTTTTTTTTCCCGTTTGTCACCAAAGGTATGGGACCTTTGGTGACAAATTGAATCCTGTCTCCTAGGATTGTACCATTAATTTAATTCATTTAATGTTAATTGAAAATTTTATTTTGTAAAAATATTTTTTTTTATTTAAAATGTTTGGAAAAAACAGAAAGTTAATGATGGAAAAAGCAGAAATTTTGTGATTTTTTGTTACGCATAGTAATGCCATTTGGCGACTTTATAACTTGCACCGGTGAAATGAAGAAGTACCCATTTTCATACTATATTATTGACTCAATACATTCTTCAGGAAATTCTAATTATTATTCATTTTAGCACAAACGAATAGCAGTTTATTTATCATTCAAGTTTTCTCAAATTCTTGAAAGCAAATAAAAACTTTGAAGAATTAATTAGATACACTTAAACTTTTTAATAAGAAATCGTTAGGAAATCAAACTTACATCTAATTTTAATTTATATAAAATATTTCTAATTAAAATCATTAAACTAAATAAATATAGAAAATGAACAAAAATACTTGATTCCTTAAGCAAAGTTATTAAGAAAATCTACAAGGAATCAAACTTTTTTTTATTTGAATTAGAATAAAAATGAAAAACGAAAATCTGAAATCTTTCTATCACCAAAACCACAATAAGTGAAGTATTATACTCAACATTCGAATTACAAATGCCGAAGACTTCAAATTTGTCGATTCGATTTGATTTATCAAAATAAATACCATGTAAGCCATCGCAACGGACACGGTTTAACATAGCAACCAAAGGGGGGGAAAAAAAGAGATTGGTAAAAATTTACTGTACGGTCGCTCTTGGCGATTTTTTAAAAAATCGCCAAAAATCTTGCCAACCTCGCCAATCTGCACAAGTGAAGTATGAAAATAAGTAAAATATTCCATTTTTCATTGGTTGGTTCCCAGTTTGTCAAAATCTCCCATTTTTTATTGGCAGGAATCCTTCATCTGCGATTAATCAGAATTAGTTGGATTGTCAGAAAATGTTATTTATCGCCAACTTTGGAAAATCACGCCAAGAGCGACCGTACAGTAAATCTGAGCCAAGAGATTTTATTGTTTTTCTTAATTTTTGCAATGGGAACTACTTTGATATATTCCCCCCAAATCAGATATTTGGCGACTTTTTTTCTCGCCAAGCAAAATACCTGTTTTTGGCGCCTTTTTTTCTCGCTAAGATGGGGCTGGCCACCAGACCTCGAAGCCCGATTTTCGATTTTTGAATTAGAAAAATTTTAAAAAAATTATTTATAAAACTTCTTTTCGAGATCGCTACTCGCCGATAGCTGATTCAGGGGTTGTACCAGTTCCTTTTCAGAAACAATGCTGGCGACCATCTTTTGGAAAATTTTCCGTTTTTTTTTTTTTTTTTTTTTTATTGTACTGACACAAATGTTATATCATTGGAAAGAGCTTTAAAAAATAAACATCTTTTTCGCTTACGGCTTTTTCTTAATTTCAATATCTTCTGAGATAACAGCAACTTTCGAATTCATATATCCGTTGGGGAAAAAAAATCAGACGGTTTTTTTTTATTTTTTATAAAGTTTTTGTTCTTCAGTTTTTGTTTCTTAATTTGCATTATGGTGTTGCTATTATTGTGATTTGTTGCTATCATTTATTTTCAACTTATTAAATCGATTCATAACAATTCATTTCTTTTTTGTAGCTTTAGCTTGCTGTTTTTATGACACATTAAATTTTTTTTTTCAGAATTGCATTTTTTATAAAGTTTTTGTTTCTTAATTAGCATTTTTTTTATAAACTTTTTGTTCTTCCTTTTTTGCTTCTTAATTAATATTAATCGCAGTTTTTTTGACTCACTGATATTATTATTTGTTTTCAAATAACGTTCGATTGTAACATTTGATTTCTTTATTCTAACGTTAGTTTGCTGTTTTAACGATACATTAAATCGATTAATTACAATTCATTTTTTTTGTAGCTTTAGTTTGCTGTTTTCATGACACATTAATTTCTTTTTTTTTTTTCAGAATTGCATTTTATAAACTTTTTGTTTCTTAATAAATATTAATCATGGTTTTTTGACTCACTGATCGTGTTGCTATTATTTATTTTCAAATAACGTTCGATTATAACAATTGATTTCTTTATTGTAGCGTTTTCTTCAGTTTGTGTAATCATTCTTCTGTTGGTTGCTTACCTTTTGCTTTTCAGATTTTAGAAGAAATATGCCGCAGCCCCCTCGAAAAAAGAAATGCTTGGAAAATAAAAAGCGACAAGAGAGAGAAAGAAGTCGAAGAAGGAGACAAGAAGAAACCACCCCAGAAAGAGAATCAAGACAACGACAGGATGCAGAAAGAAGTCGAAGAAGGAGACAAGAACAAACCACTCCAGAAAGAGAAGCAAGGCAGCGACATGACACAGAAAGAAGTCGAAGAAGGAGAGAAGAAGAAACCACCCCAGAAAGAGAATCAAGGCAGCGAGAGGACGCAGAAAGAAGTCGGAGAAGGAGAGAAGAAGAAACCACCCCAGAAAGAAACTCAAGACAGCAACAGGTGAGAGAAATTAATCAAAGAAGAAGAGAAGAAGAAAACACCCCAGAGAGAAACTCAAGACTGCAGAGAGTTACAATTGCAACAACTACTGCTCGAATGCGTCTCTGGAGGCATTTAGAAAATGCGGCATTCGATTATGAACCATCATCTGATTATGCTACTCATCCTTCGTGTCTCATCGGCTCAATGTCGCAAACTTGCCAACACTGTGAGGCGAAGAAATGGAAAGGTGAAGCCCCAGGTATGTGCTGCAGTGGAGGAAAAGTTCGATTATCACCGTTAATAGATCCTCCTGAGCCCCTACGCACTTTCCTCATTGGCCAGTCTTCACAGGACAAACACTTCCAAGCTAATATCAGACGCTACAATTCCTGTTTCCAAATGACCTCTTTCGGCACAACAAAAGAAATTAGAGAGCCTGGATACATGCCAACATTTAAAGTTCAGGGTCAAGTTTATCATCGCATTGGCAGTCTACATCCCCTACCAAATGAAGAGCCCAAATTTATGCAAGTTTATTTCGTTGCCAACAGAACAGAACAGGCGCAGAAACGTTGTAGGAATGTTCCAGAAACCAGAGAGGACATAGTACTTCAGTTGCAATATATGCTTCATCATGAAAACTCCTACGTCCAAAGCTTCAAATCAGCCATGGAAAAGATCAGTCCTAAATTAAAACTCCTTATTTTAGCCGACAAAACCCCACGCGGTGAGCATGAAAGGCGGTTCAACGCTCCGACATCATCAGAAGTGGCTGTAATAATGGTTGGAGAACAGCATGGGGCAAGAGACATAGTTTTAGAAGAAAGGAGTGGCACCATCAGAAGAATTGCCGATACCCACAGGTCTTACGATGCACTACAGTACCCACTTCTCTTTTGGCAGGGGGAAGATGGTTATCATTTTGATTTGCGCCAAACAAATCCAACTACGGGAATGCCACAAACAAAGAAGATTTCTGCAATGGACTTTTACGCTTACAGGATCATGATGCGCTCCTCAACATTCAACATTTTACTGCGAAGCAAAGACCTGTTTCATCAGTTTATTGTGGACATGTATGCCAAGATTGAATCCGAAAGGCTGCGATACATTCGATTGAACCAGAAGACGTTGAGAGTGGAACAATATGCCCATTTGAGGGATGCCGTTATGAATGATGGAAATGTTGCTGACATGGGACAGTTAGTTATTTTACCGTCCAGCTTTACAGGGGGGCCCAGGTACATGCACGAAAGGACCCAAGATGCGATGACCTATGTGCGAAACTACGGTAGACCGGACCTTTTCATCACCTTCACCTGCAACCCCAACTGGAAAGAGATACAAGAAGAACTTTTCGATGGACAAAAGCCCCAGGATCGCCATGATTTGTTGGCAAGAGTCTTTCATCTCAAGCAAAAGGCACTCATCAGTCTTATCACAAAGGCGAAGATTTTTGGTGATACTCGATGTTACATGTACACGATAGAGTGGCAGAAGAGAGGACTTCCTCACGCCCACATTCTGGTTTGGCTGAAAGACACCTTGCACGTCCATAGGGTCGATGATTTCATCAGCGCAGAAATCCCGGATCCAGAAGAAGACCCAGACCTCTTTACCACGGTCACGAAACAAATGGTGCATGGCCCCTGCGGACGCATAAATCCCCGCTCTGTTTGTATGAAGGATGGAGTCTGCACGAAGCGATACCCTCGCCAGTTCTTGAAAGAGACGCAGACGGGACAAGACGGATATCCACTGTATCGTCGTAGAAGCCCTGCAGATGGAGGTTTTACAGCAAGCATCAATCTACGAGGATCAGAAGTTTCGGTGGACAATGCCTGGATCGTTCCTTACTGTCCACTACTATCCAAAATTTTTAACGCACATATCAACGTTGAGTACTGCAATTCTGTCAAGTCCATAAAGTATGTATGCAAGTATGTCAATAAAGGATCCGACATGGCTGTATTTGATGTCACCAGTGGAGCCAATGAACTGAATGAAATTCATCAATATGAGATGGGAAGATACATTAGCAGCAATGAAGCAGTGTGGAGAATACTCAACTTTCCAATCCACGAACGTCATCCCACAGTCGTTCATCTAAGCGTCCACCTTGAAAATGGCCAGAGAGTGTACTTCACTGAAGAAAATGCTGCTGAACGGGTCCAGGCACCCCAGGAAACAACGCTCACATCTTTCTTCAAGCTGTGCACCCAAGATAACTTTGCTCGCAATTTACTTTACAACCAAATTCCAAAGTACTACACATGGAACAGCATGAACAAGAGTTGGAACCGCCGTAAACAAGGACAAATTGTTCCAGAAGAAACAGGAATCAGGTCTACTGATGCCCTTGGCCGTGTCTACACCGTCCATCCCAACAACTCCGAATGCTTCCACCTTCGCCTATTACTACATGAAGTTAGAGGCCCAACATCATTCACGGATTTGAGAACCGTTCAAGGAAGAGTCTGCAACACTTTCAAAGAGGCATGCCAACTTCAAGGACTTCTGGAGAATGACGAACACTGGAACACGGCGTTAGAAGAAGCAGCTGCATCTCGATCACCCAAGATGATGCGTAATCTGTTTGCTGTAATGCTTCAAACGTGCTCCATGTCGGGCCCTGAACAGTTATGGATGAACCACAGGGAGAACCTGTCTGAAGACATACTGCATCAAGCAAGGATCCAGCAGCAGAATATGGACCTGGACTACAATGACGACATCTTTAACAGAGCCCTAATCTACATTGAGAACAAGATAATATCTCTAGGAGGATTGAACCTGAAAAGCTTTGGACTTCCCCAACCTAACAGAAACAGCGATTCTGCCATCTCCAGTGAAGTAATTAGAGAACGAAGTTATAACATGGATGTGCTCGCAGCTTATATACAGGAGAATGAGCCTAAATTGGTCCAAGACCAAAAAGAAGCCTTTGACAAGATTACTAGAGCAGTTTTTGATAGGCAAGGGGGTATATTCTTTTTGGATGCTCCAGGCGGAACCGGGAAGACGTTTCTTATCAACCTTATTTTGGCAAAGGTGCGGCACAGAAATGAGATTGCCCTGGCTGTCGCTTCATCCGGCATTGCTGCTACACTCTTGACAGGTGGTAGGACTGCTCACTCGGCGTTCAAGTTACCTTTAAATCTGACAAGCACAGAGACTCCAACGTGTAACATCCCAAGGAATTCAGGAAAGGCAAAGGTTCTACAGGATTGCAAGCTCATCGTTTGGGACGAGTGTACCATGTCCCACAAAGCCGCATTCGAAGCATTAGATGTCACCATGAAAGACCTCAGATGGAACAATGACAGAATGGGAGGCGTCGTAATGGTTTTGGCAGGCGATTTTCGACAGACGCTACCAGTTATTCCACGTGGAACGAGGGCAGATGAAATGCAGGCCTGCATAAAATATTCTTACATCTGGAATGGCATTCAAACACTTGGATTATCGACTAACATGCGAGTTCATCTCAACGGTGATCCCTCTGCCCAGCAGTTTGCAGATAATCTACTGAAACTAGGAAATGGAACCCTTACTTCAGAAAATGAAGATGGATATGTAGCGATGCAAGGCATTGGAAGGATTGTGACTACTGAAGAAGAACTGAAAGAGGCTGTGTTTCCGAATGTGATTCACCACTTCACTGATCACGCATGGCTGTGCGAAAGAGCAATTCTTGCCCCAACAAACGAAGCCGTCAGTGTTATCAACAAGCAACTTTTACAGAACTTACCCGGAACTCTTCATATTTACAAATCTATAGACACGACATGCAATATTGACGAGGCTGTCAACTATACGACAGAGTTTCTCAACAAATTAGAGCCACCTGGAGTACCCTCCCACATATTGGACTTGAAGGTTGGAGCACCGATAATTCTCCTCAGGAATCTGGATCCACCTGCACTTTGCAATGGAACAAGACTTTCTATCAAGAAACTGATGCCAAATATTATAGAAGCCACCATCATGACCGGACATGCTGCAGGCGAAGATGTGTTTATTTCAAGAATTCCTATAATCTCTTCCGATCTCCCGTTTCAGTTTAAGCGTCTACAATTCCCTGTTCGTTTGAGTTTCGCGATGAGCATTAATAAGGCACAAGGACAATCTCTCAAAGTTGTAGGGCTCGACCTCCGTAAGCCGTGTTTCTCCCATGGTCAACTGTACGTGGGTTGTTCAAGAGTTGGTAATGTCGATAATCTACACATCTTAGCTCCGAATGGAAGAACATTAAATATAGTTTATCCCGAGGCTCTCTAACGAAAAGGACAATCTAAAGAAAAATTATTGCCACTCTCCCAAACTAACTCTGACTGTCATGCTTTAAATGATGATGTTATTGTTTAGTGCTCTCTTGAGAGCATGAGCAATAATCCGAATGGTGCTGCTTCCCAGTGCTACAGTACCAACAGACATTAATCGGTAAGGGTCCCTTGCGACCCCAGACCGAGCTCCACAAACATACACAAACACTCTCCTCTTCTAATTCATTGTCATCTAAGTTTAACTTACACTTAAATTAAAAATTTAATTGGTTCTCAACTCCAAATTTCCTGTAAAGAGGATGTTTTATTTCATCCATGTTTTCGTTACTTTTTATTTTTTCTGTACTGTACTCTCTATCTTTCCCTTTCAACTCTTTCCTATCTTTGATTTTGAATTTTTTATGTTTTACTTTTCTTTAAACTTCAGACCAATGATTATAACCACATGACTACGGTTTCCTAGCATGTGCTAATATGAGGTCTGTTCTCATTTAAACTAATTTTTTAACAGATGGCTCATGGTAAGGATATATTGTTCCTTTTTATCGACGGGGAATGTTGTGTGTAGGGGGGGGAGAGAGAGAGACTGTCTACATGTCCTACACTACTATTCCTGCGCTATTCACTTATCTGCCTTTTCTAAATGCACGGGCAACACCGGGCGGGTACAGCTAGTCTATAATAATAAAAGCAAGTGTAATGTGTCTGTCCGTTTGTCTGACCGAGCTCTGCAGCCAAATCTATCGCACGCAGGGACCTGGAATTTTTTACACGGAAGCACAAGGGGGCTGGCCACCAGACCTCGAAGCCCAATTTTCGATTTTTGAATTAGAAAAATTTTAAAAAAATTATTTATAAAACTTCTTCTCGAGATCGCTGCTCGCCGATAGCTGATTCCGGGGTTGTACCAGCTCCTTTTGAGAAACAATTCTGGCGACCATCTTTTGATAAATTTTCCGTTTAAAATATTTAGGATATATTGTTCCTTTTTATCGACGGGGAATGTTGTGTGTGTGGGGGGGGGAAGAGAGAGAGACAGTCTACGTGTCCTACACTACTATTCCTGCGCTATTCACTTATCTGCATTTTCTAAATGCACGGGCAACGCCGGCGGGTACAGCTAGTATGTAATATACACTACTAGTCATTAAAATTACTACACCAAGAAGGCGACATGCTACAACCGTGAAATTTATACGAAAGGAAGAAGGTGCTGTGATATGCAAATGATTAGCTTTTCAGCGCATTCAGACAAAGCAGGCGCCAGTAGCGACACCTACATTGTGTTTAAATGAGGAAATTATTCAGCCGGTTCCTCATACACAAATTGCATTTGAACGTTGTTGCCTGGTGAAAAGTTGTTGTGATGCCTCGTGTAAGAAGGTGAAATGCGTACCAGCACGCTTCTGACTTTAATAAAGGTCAAATTGTAGCGTACCGGGATTGTGGTTTATCTTATCGCAGTATTGGTGCGCGCGTCGGTCGAGATCCAATGACTGTTAGCAGAATATGGAATCGATGGGTCCAGGACGGTAATACGGAACGCCATGCGGGATCTCAACGACCATTTATCAGTAGCAGCCGAGAAGACAAGCATATTATCCGCATGGCCGTAATGGATCGTGCAACCACGTCACGAGCCGTGAGTCAAGAAACGGGGTCGTTTGGAAGACAACAAGTGTCTGAATGAATAGTTCGACGACGTTTGCAGCAGCATGGACTCTCAGCTCGGAGACCATGGCTGCGGCTTCCCTTGACGCTGCGTCATAGACAAGAGCGCCTTCAATGGTGTGATCAACGACGAACCTATGCGCACGAATGGCGTGACGTCATCTTTTCAGTTGAATCCAGGTTCTGTGTACAGCATCATGATGGTCACACCCGTGTTTGGCGGCATCGTGGTGAACGCACACTGGCAGCGTGCATTCGTCATCGTCATACTGGCCCATCACCTGGCGTGTTGGTATAAGGTGCCATTGGATACACGTCTCGGTCACGTCTTGTTCGCATGGACGGTGCTTTGAACAGTGCACGTTACATTTCTTGTGTGTTACGACCCGTGGCTCTACCCTTTATTCGAGCCCTGCGAAACCCGTCGTTTCAGGAGGATAATTCCCGACCGCATGTTGCCGGTATTGTACGGACCTTCTTTGATACGGAACATGTTGCCCTGGCGAGCACGTTCTCCATATCTTTCACCAATAGAAAACGTCTGGTCAATGGTTGCCGAGAGACTGGCTCGTCACCAAACGCCAGTCGGTTGGTTTAACGGTTGATGAACTGTGGCATCGTGTTGAAGCTGCATGGGCATCTGTACCTGTACATGCAATCCAATCTCTGTTTGACTCAATGCCCAGGCGTATAACTGCTGTTATTACTGGCAGAGGTGGTTGTTCTGGGTACGGATTTCTCAGGATCTATCCAGCCAAATTTTTTGAAAATTTAATCACTTGTTATTTCTAGTATAATATGTTTGTCCAATAAATATCATTTTGTTTTCTGCAATTCTTCCTGGTGTAGCAATTTTAATGGCCAGTAGTGTAGTAATTTGTCGAATAAATATAAATTTGTTGTTTACAAATTTCTCTTTTGAAACAATTTTTATGGTCAGTTATTTATTTGTGAATGATATAGTGTATTAGAAATGACAATCTTAAAATTAAATACAATTATTTAAATTGTGTATCAAAAAAGTAAGTTTTTAAAAACAATTACAGGACAATGACTATAAGGACAAGCGAGTTATGTTTCAATGACAAAATTTAAAATTACGAACTGGGAAAGTAGTAATTAAAAAAATTTAACAAATAATTAAAATTTTTAGTGGATTCTCAGAAAAAATCAATTTCACAATAAATGCATGTATTAAATACAAATATGAAAGTTATTATTTTTCGAAATTAAAATATGATATACTATTTCCCATTGCACTAAATTTTGTAAAAAATAAATATACGATATTAGTCCAGATCGGATAATGACCCTCATTTCATTCTGAATTTAAGATTAAAACCAAAAAAATGAAGAAAAATTGAAGAGAGCTTCAGCTATGCATTTGGCTATCTGTTTCTAATTAAAATCATGAAAATAGAGTGTCAAATATCTTAATGAATTTCTTATTTCTCTTCTATTTATGCATTAAGGTAAATCGTGCATGCTTATGTAGTTCTTAGATTTATTTTTATTACATTTATTCCTTGCAATTCTCAAGATTGAATATTGTAAAACCATGAGCTTATAGAACAGATACAAACTGAAAAATTATAAATAAATGTGCTCACTACAAATTTATGATAATCTAAAATTTACCTTAGACATTTTTATATATAATTTGCATTATACAAATAATGTTTCCCTTTAAGTTTACTTAATGTATATTTGTGAAAATTTTGTTTGTATTTTTCAGTGATTTTTGTTAAATAACATTGCAACAGCTTTTATAACAAAAAATATTTTTATAACACAAAACATCAAAACATCAAAAGACTCGATTTTTTTCTTTATATAAGACGAATATATAATAAATTCTCTTATATAAGACTTTCATCTACATAAAAGATCACATATATAATATTATCATATTACATACATGATTCTCTTGATATCGAATACCATATATAAGAATACTATTTTCTCTTTACCTAATTATAGACTTAACTCTAATGTATGAGATTTGTGCTTAGAAGGAAATCCATTATTGGGAAACATATATTTACATGGTATCAATGGAAAATATTTTCCTTATGAACGTAATATGTTTTCTTCATAAAAGTACCATATTTAGTTAATTAAATTTTGCTTTCTGAACTTTTGCTTCATAGAAGCTTTTTAGTATTTATATACATATTCTACTCTATATAACATACAAATTCAATATATTATATACCTGCCTGGCAGAGATTAACATTTACAAAGGAATTTATTTTTCTAAAAAAAAAATCTTTTTTAAAATACATATTTTTGTTACAAGTTAATGCATACAAGATTTCATATATATGTTTTTGGTAAATATGAACTTATTATTTTAAATTTTTTAGTTTAGATATCTATAATTCTATACTTTTACATTAAATTATATGTATTGCCGTATTTTACTTACTTAGTTATAATTTATGTAGTGAAAATAAGTATTTAATATCTACAAGCCACATTTGAGTGTAGTGGGTGAATCTGCTGTTATGTAAATTATAATACTTACTAAAATTTAAATGGTTCATATCTTATTTGAGAAGTGTTTTTTTTTTCAAAAATTAAATATTAATTATAAGTTTTCAGATTCAAAACAAATTTTATTCCTTTAAAAGTACGTTTTCAATCAATAAAAATACAGCTTATTTTACCATCCATTCGCTTAAATACTGGCATAGAGGTTACAAAAAATAAAATATTTTTTCTTCTATGCTTCTGTAAACATATTTTTCTCTTTATTATGTTGGATTACACATCAAAGAAATTATTGAACGATGAAGAATTTTGTACAAGCAGAAATTGAATTTTTTGTTAAATAATACCATTCTAAGTAACTTGTATAGTATTTTAATATACTGAAAATAAGTATGAAAATACTTAAACTTATAATTGATAGTATGTAAGCTTATATTTTGTTAACACGAAATTCAATAAATGTTTTTAAATGTTACAATTATAAGAAAATAACTTTTTTATATTAGTAGTTTTTCTAAAAGGATAAAATTTATAAGTAAATGAAGTAACATAAAAAATAAAAAAAAATATATATAAATGATTAAGATTTTGAAGAAAATTTTACTATGTAAAATATATTTGCGATATTAAACTTAACGTAAATTATTTTAATATAATGAATGAAATAATATTATTATAAACTAATTTCACAATATGCTATACTGTAATTTCAATTGTCATTAATAGTTGTATTTACCCTTTTATGAATTACCCTTTTGAAAGTTTAAATTACTTTTTCTGAGGAGTTAAGATAATTTGCTTCGTTTACAATAAAATTTATTATTAAAATATTAATACTAAATTTGTAGAACTAATTTCATTTGAAAAATTTAGTACCAACATTGTATTAAATATTTTTTTTATTTCAAGGATTTTTTGTTGAAATCTCATATTTGCTATGGCGTAAAATTAATTTCGATTTAGTTTGAATTTATTAAATATATTCATAGAATAATATTTTTTTTAAATGATTATCTTAAGATTTTAGCCTTAATATTTTTCTGATCTCATATCTGAATCTCTAATGTAACTTAATTTGAACTCTGTATTTCTTGTTAAACATTGTCTAATAGTAATAGATCTTTTTTAACTCTTTCTTATGATAAAATTTTTCTCAAGTGTACAAAATCACTGAATTTCTTAATGATTATAAATGAGGTTTGAAAAATATTTTAAGCATGAAATCATATTTCCTCAAAACAAATGAAAGTATTAGCATGAAAAATAGAAGAAATGAGTGTTTTGGCATAATTATGTAACTTTCTTACAAACTGATTCAAATATTATTTGGTAATTGTTATCATATATCTATATTATCATACAGCTATATAGAATATTAGTGAATATTTAATTGCAATAGTGTTTATGGATACTGAAAAAAATTAAAAATTTGCATTAAGCATGCTTAAATTTGTAAATCATGAAGTTTATTCTTGAATTGGTTTGATTATAATTTTGCAATATATTTTTTCTCTTGATAAGATAGCAACAGCTGCACAATTTTATATTTATATTCAAACAGATTAATACATTTCAAACAGATTAATACGTTTAAAGAAGACTAATAGTTAAAAAAAGCGGAACAATTTAAGCAAAAACCTATTTTGCCAATTTTTTATAATTTTCGGCATTGTAGGAAAAATTAATTTCGAAAACATAATTTGAGCAATTTTGAAAAATAAGATTTTTATGAACGTATCAACCAAAGATTCTTAAAGTTTTTACAAAATTTTTTTTTATGAATTTAATAAAATAAAAATAATAAATCAAAGAACTGACCTTAGTTGTATAATTTAATCTTCAACAGTTTTAGTAATAAGCATTTCAATAATGGGATATTACCTTTTGGCAAATGAAATTTATGGAAATTCCATATTCAGAATGGAATTATAAAATATGATTTTTTATAGCCTTAAATTTGTTTTACAATTTCCTTTACTTTGTTTTACTAAATGTTCTACTATTTTTAGAAGTTTTAGTTATTGCCTATATCTTTTAAATGTTTTAATGAAAATTTTTTCATGCTATTCATAACGTATATGGTTACTCATTTCTAAGATGATTGTTACCTACATTAATAATATACATAGTATTTATTTTTTTAAAAGTTTCTATTCATAACAAATATGTATGTCACCAATATTTTGTATTTTTTGTTAAAATTAATCACTTGTTTAGTAAATAAATTTATGAATTCAAATAACGTAAAACTTTCGTATAAACTCTCTAGATACTATTTTAGAGGGACCGTTTTTGTGAGTTATTTACAAAAAAGACAAATACAGAAATTTTCAGAATGGTATGTGTAAAAGTGATTTATACTTTAAATCTCATGCTATTCTTTTTGTTGTTGTTGCTGTCGTGTGACAGCCAGGCTGGCAATATGGGGTGCGCTGCTCCACTTTTCCAACTGAACCATATTTGGTGTGGAGTCCGACTTCCTCAGTACACACATGCCATAGGTACCCTTTTATAGGGTAGGTAACCATTCACACACAAAGGAAGGACAAAGACAAGAGAGAGAGAGAGAGAAATTACATCCATGCTCGAGCCAGGATTCGAACCCAGGCCCCACCCATCTGTAGTCAGGTACGCTAACCACTAGTCAGGTTGGGTGGCATTTTTTTCGTTATTTTACTTTTAATGATAAATGATTTTTGTTTTTGTGGTAAATATAAATATATTTACATATATGTGCATATGAGAACAAAATAAAAAAATATGCGATTTGTATCAATTAAAATAATCTAAATTGTTCAAAAAAGTATTATATAAATTTCCTATGTATTTTACACAATTCGTATCACTTTAATATTGTATATTTTAAGACAGATTTAGTGTACAGAAGGACCTTTTTAAAACATAAACATTAATTAGTGGCATTTCTTATAAGATTCATGTTAAATGTCACTTAATTAGGATATGCACCAAGAGATAAATATTTTTCAATGACACTTAGAGGAGTAGAATTTACATCAATGATAATACTGCTTAAAGTGTACATTTTTATAAATATTTTAGTTTCAGACATTTTGCATTGGGTAAAAATACCAATTTTTAAAATACAAGAAAGAATACTTTTAATCCTATCATTAAGAAAACAAAAATTACTAATCAAATCTAATTAAATCTTAGGTAAAACTTCCTAGAAAATAAATTTATGCATTATGAAAATTATTAATTGTCATTTTCAGTTTGTGATTTTTCATGTAGCTGCTTTATTAGAAAACATATTTTACTTGCAAATCGAAAGAAACAACTTCTGTTGCCTATAGTATTTTGAACTGTATAATTCAGCATATGACTTTTAAAAGTAATATCAAAATATAAAGGGTGATGGCATAGTAAAACACAATATAATATCTTAAGATTTCATATAATATATTCATGCCTCCAATTCTTGAATTTGCACTTGTAACTGATTTTCAAATCAGCACTTAAAATAAATTATTGATATCTGTTTGAAGAATATTAAGCAGTAGTAACAATAAAACATATTTAAGGAAGATGCAATTATTTACATGCTATCGTGATGTGAAGTAACTTCAACTTCTGCTCTAAATAAATGAAAATTTTAATTAAAGGACTTAGCATATTCTATTACGCTGCGTCTAGGACAGTGTTTAGTATGTAAATTGAGCATATCTGAACAGAGTTAAGATAGTAGGTTAAGCTCTTCAGTAATAGTCCTCACTAGTACTAATTTATTAATTCATATCCTCGTATGCTTTGAGTGGAAGCTTTTCTTATGATGTTTTGTTAAATAAAAGATAGATTTTGCCAAGCAATATTCAAGTTTATTAATATTTAAATGATAAAGGGAAATTTCATTTGTTGGGAAAGATGTGTATCCATTCAGCTAACAATCTCCAAATATTTAAATTTATTATGTATTATTGAAATTGCAACGTCATCAAACCAAAATTAATGAATTTGTTAAGATTTTTTTTTATGTATTAAGAGAAATTTTAGTAAATGAGATTTCTAAAAAAATGATCCCTTGATGTACAGCAAATAGTTTCTACTTCAGTAAATTATTTCAGTATGTATCTGTTTAGGTTTTCATTTTAAAATATTTGAATTACTTTAAGTTATATATACACAACTCTAATTAAGACATAGAAATCGAATTCACCTAGTTTTCAAATGATTTGTGAAGTTTTTAATATTCCTTGATTTTGGAAGATTATTCAGTTCTGTTGTCTGCATTTTTTTCCTTGACAATTTTAATAGCAAATGTTTGTTAAGCAATTTAATTATATTCACGCCAATCAAATATTTGGACCAAGTGTGTTTTTATTAGCTTCATTGTTTAATACTTAATCCATTCACAAAATTCATTCATAGACATCTTAAGAAATGATTTTACTTTTACTGGAATTAAAATTTCTAAAACCTAAACGTCATAAGAAAGTTTGGGTTTTTTTAGTATGATATGTATCTAGTAATTTTTGGGATAAACATTAGACTAAAAAGAATTTATCATGTGTGTATTTTAGGAATAATTTTATTTTTTTTTAAATATGTTGTGAGAAATTATTTGTTCCTACTATAATTTTCTTGAAAAGTGTTACTAATAAGTGTTTTAAAGTCATGCGAAAGAAAACAAATGAATTCGTAATTTGTGAATTATGCTAATAATAATGTAGTCTTTTCTTTAAAATAGTTTTATAAATACAAAAACTCTACGGAATATTAGAATAAAAAGCTTTCGTTAACATGTTTTTTTATAGTTCTCTTATTAAATTGCATAATTCTTTAAAATATGCAGATATAGAAATTTTTAGTAATATATTCCTTAAAATAAAACAATGAAAATAAGATATTTTGATTAAATATGATCAATTTAAAATAATGTTTTAAAAATTTGCTTTTTTAAGAATTTTGTGGGTTAACAAAAAACAGAGATTTTTTTAAAATCAATAAAAACTAAATTTAACATTTGAATATGTAAGATTCCGCAATTACAAAACCTATTACTTATATTTTATATTCTTAAAGAAACTTTCTTTTATTTTACCACATGAAACACTTAAAATATATTTTTTTTGTCGTCAACTACAAAACGGTTATGAAAAAGTAAGAAAAAATGCGTGTATAATATTCTGATAAAATCGAAAAATAAAAAAAAAAACATTTTTTCTTAAACGAAAAAAGAGTTTAAAGAGAATATGAAGTGAGAAATTGCTAATACATGTACACAAGCCGTTAGCATTAAAAAAAAGGTATCCAAGAAAATGAATATAATAAATTCGGTGTTGAACTATTTAAGTCAGGTACTACCGCTATAAGTTGCTTAGGCCATAACTCAAGGGAATTACTGCTACAGCTTTCAGGCCATTAGTCATCACTGAAACACTATCGTACCTCAGATTCTGTTATTACACAAAGTGTTTAAAAGAGTAAAAGAAACACCATATTTATTTTTAATCTTCTACCATAAGTGTAAGTTCGGTTCTCGAATTGTTGCTTTAATCTTTTTTTCTTCAGTTTTTGCATTTAAATGTTACTTAAATTTTTTATTAGATTTTATAATTACGTAAGATATTTTTTTATTTGAGCTAATGATGAAACATTTTACACTTTTGATTTTTTAACAGTTATATTGCTTACAATTAATTTCATTTTGTTTATATACTTAATATAACTGTAGTTTACAAAAGGCACAACTTTTTGCGTAACTATTAGTGCATGAGTGTTGTTAGTTGTTATAAGCGAAGTAGCTTGTTTAATTTTAACTTTAATTAATGCTTATGTATAATCTATACTTTTAAAATAGTACTATTGGAAGAAGCTTATGTCTTTACATAATGTAAAGTATATTGAAATTTATTCGTTTTCTTGGTTAAATATGAAAGATAATTATTCTTTCTTCTTTAACATACCCAAACTGTGAAAAACATTAAAATATATTTCACAAATAATATCAACCATATAAAAAGTTTGTTCTAAAGGCTGATGTTAACATAGATTAATCGTCTGGTAAATCTAGCTTCATATAAAAATGGTATTTATAAAATATGCTACTATTTATCTGAGTAAATGTATTTGATTAAATTAATATTCATAAATATGATTAGATTAATAATATTATTTTAGCTTCTAAGAAGAATCACATGTTTTCGTTTCAGTTTTTATAGATGATACATATATATTATATTATAATGTATACATTGTATAGATGATATAATTGCTTGAACCCATAATAAGTTAAGTTATTTAATTACTAATAAATGTCGAATGTAATTATTGCAAGAAATAAGTTTGCAAATTTAAATGCTTAATTTTATAAAAAAAAAAAAAAAAAAAAAAAAAAAAAAAAAAAAAAAAAAAAAAAATGATAAAATGTGCGCAAATTTTATATAAAGAAATTATATTACAATTTTTTTATTGAGATTTTTCTAATAATTCATTCATTATTAGAAAACATTATTCAGGTTAAAGTTTCAACATATCATGGAAATTTATTTCTTGGAAAAACATAAAAAAATTCTAATTACGCTTCTAAATCACACTCTTTCTACAATTAAAAATGAATGATAACTAAAAACTAAAATTAAAATTTTTGTGAACGATCCATCTTTTAAATAATGATTTAAAATTTACACAGAAAAATAATATTTTCACAATAAATTCTAACAATTGTCTTCACTTTTAAACTTATAGTTATATGTATCTTTTAAAATATCATTAAATCTATCTTTTTAATTAAAAGGAAGGATAGACCTTTAAAAAAGATTATATTTGTAAGATCAAATAATCGACATTTTTTGACATAAATCATGTCAAAAATGATACTTGATATTTTTATTTTGACACAAGAGAAAATTACAAAATTTGTATAAAGTTATAAGTGATTTTTCTTGTACTAATTACTTTAAATTAATTAATTAAAACTTTTTATTGAAAATTTCAAGAACTAAGAAAGTATCACGCTGCTTAATATGTGTCTTAGATTTAGCTCATTACCAGTCTATAAATGTTTTCGTTCACTCAGTATCTACGTAAAAATAACTAACTAAAGATAATGCATTCTTTAATCAATGTTGCTCGACCAGAAGCTGACCACAAACTAACCTAAACGAATTTCTCAAATTAGACATTAAGCCAATACAGGAGACATTTGTTTTGAGATAATCGCATTAGTTCCTTAAACCTAATTTGCGTCAGGCATTCCAATAAGTGCTGTAATTCTTAATGGCAGAATACATTTGCATTACTTTAGGAAGGCAAGACAACTATACTTATTCGAAATTAATGTAATAGTGTTGAAACAATGAAATAGATATGTTCTTTTCAGTTGGTTAACAAAAAAAAATATACTTTTTTTCGGGGTATTTGATGAGACATCAGTTTTTAATTTACTACTTTTATCTATTTTTATACACTTTCAATAATGGATGATTGACACAGTATTTAATTTAGAATTAAATTAAAAACTATCCTACCTAACATTTAATTTTATGAAATAAATCATATCATCAATTTAATAAAACGATACTAATTATAATAATGCATTCAAATCATGATAATAAATTAAGATGAGTTAAAAAAATTAATTTTTAATGAATTAAAGTAACATATTTATTTAATCACGTTTAGAAATACCAACGCGATTTGAAGTTGAATAAAAATCCGTTGCAATTTTATAATACAGGAATAAAATCCAAATTTTTAAGATTCTACATTTCAATATTAGACTAGCACATTTCTGATAATATAAAGCATGATGCACAGGTTTCAAACATTAAGGAAATCTGCAACGTCTTGTTAGAAATGAGCGTATATTCCATACATCAATCATAATTTATCATGATAAATGCGTAGCAAATAATTCATTTAGAATATTTTAAATAAACATGTTGAAATATTTTATTATGTGTGTGTGTGTGTGTGTGTGTGTGTGTGTGTGTGTGTGTGTGTGTGTGTGTGTGTGTGTGTGTGTGTGTGTGTGTGTGTGTGTGTGTGTGTGATATGGATACTATTAAAATCAGCAACGTTTGTATTAGCTTCCATATATAAAAATTTACGGATTTTATTTGATAAAAATAAGACATGTTGAATTAAGTAATATTATAATTAATTATAAACTGTGGTTATTGATGAATATATAATATAATAAATGATTATATTTATTGTCGATAGCCACTATTCTAAGATTTTAGAGGCATTTTTATTTTAATATTTTTACATCTTGTTTACAATGTATGATTCGTAAATGTCTCATGTCTGTTTTCTTTTAAAATATCTGATATTTTTGGAGCTAAATATTAGGAAATTACACTTTATATTTTAAAAAAATCCTATTTTGCCCACATTTTAAATAAGATATAAATTATGGTTAAATAAGGTGGTTTCAAAACTAATCCGAAATTTTCATATTCACTGCTCAAAACAATTAAAGGATATTGTAAGTTTTATATAAAATAAAGATATAAGCGAAGTTTTTTTTGCCGAAAATGGAAGAAGAGAATCACAAATGCAAATTTATTTTTTCAAACTGTGGATTATGCTAATTTTGAGCTCGACGTCAAAAACGTCGCTTCAGCGGCAGTGAATGAAATTTGACTTTCAACTGAAGGAAAGATAATGAAGACAAGGATGATTGGCATTTAGTGACTGATTTGTTTCGATGAGTACGATGTCTCAGCGAAGTTATTTAACTGATTCAAAACTTGAAGATTTATTGGTAGGTTAGAAGGGGCTATTTAGAATATATGATTTTATATAATTATTATATACTAATATGCTATTTAGAAGGGGACCGAACTCAAGCCGAAATAGCGCAAGGCATTGGAGTGTCACAAAGTGTGATTTCCAATATCTGGAAACGTTTTTTGGAGACTGTCCGAAAGTCTCCATGGAGTAGGTCTGTATGCTCGCCGACTGATCGTATGTGTATAACTAACATAAAGGCGTCGTCACGACAGCAGGGAGAGGGCAACATAGCATGTGAACTGGAGGAGAAGTCAATGGAACAATGTTCTTTTTCTGACAAGTCTCGTTTTCTGTTCATCCTGATAATTGACGTATTTTCATCTGGAAGGACAGTGGAAGTAGGAATAATCCGGCGTCAGATTTGGCGATGGGGGAGTGTTGGTGTATGGTGACATCTCCATTGATGGGCGCACAGACCTCTATATCATTCGAGATGGATTTCTGACTGCAGCACTAGGGATGAGATCTGAAGCAATCGGAGATGACTTCATTTTAATGGATGATAGCAGCAATGCTAACCTGGTGGAGGATTTCCTTTTCGAGGAAGGAATCGTACGAATGAAATGGGCAGCGTGTTCTCCTGACTTAAATCCAATAGAGCACGTTTGGGATGCTCTAGGAAGATGAGTTGCTGGCCACTAACCACCCCCACAAACTCTCCAAGAATTTGAAAGAGCTCTTCTGTAAAAGTGGGACAGAATACCCCAATTCGTGATTAATAGCCTCATTGACTCCATGCCTCAAATGTGTTAAATGTTGCTGGCCGTCTGTGGAAACCATGCCCTCAACTGAAAATGATTTATTTTGAAGAAAACACCTTTTGTTATTCTTTTTTCTGATATGCACAAATTGTGTTTTTTTCCTTTTGTACACAAATGCATATTAAAATGCATTTTTTTCTGCCAAACATGTGTAAGTTATTCTCATATAACCTACTCTACGTCTGACAACCATGTATCAATCAGCTAAACGGTTTCCCAGCCACAAGAAACACCTAAAACCGCAATAACCTTTAATTGTTTTGAGCATTTTATTTTCTAGTGATAAAAAAAGAGTATTTTTCCCTAAAATGACATCGAAATCTTAGTTATTCTCAAAATAAATTTTACACTATCCTGTAAAAGTATTTAAACTGAAACTACCCAAGAATTATAATTAAGATTAGGTGAAAAGTTTAGAAATATTTATTTTGTGTACTTTAAAAATCAAAATTTATATTTTTGACTAAGCAAAACAACATTTAATTTTACTTTTAAAAATTAAATTAATTTACAAATTTTCATTTTATTCTTAATACATTTTTATAAGGAGTTTAAAAATTAGATACAAATCAACATCTGTTTCAAGTAACATCTGTTTCAAAGATTCACAAGTTAAAAATTATATAAAAGTGCTTATAAAAAGTTGCCTAAAGTGTTAAATTCGAAAAAAAATCATTAAAAGTAATTATAAGCTCTCAGAGAACAATTTTAAAATTATTTTAATATTAACTTTCTGATAAATATTTTGCATTTTATAGATTGTGCGATTCATATGATAGTGCAATATTTTTCTAAATTGTAATTGAACATGATGTGTGTGTTACAGTTACAATATAATACTTGATTAAAGTGATTTTACTAAAGAAATGTTTCAGTCAAATTAACAGAATTTGAATGGATCAAAAAGAATAGATTTAAATTTAATTTGAAATATTTGAGAAATTTAATATTAAAAAAACCTGAGAATTAAATTTTTTTACATTTTTGTTAATATGATTTGATTTAATGAATTAATAATAATACCAATCAATTTTTATTAATAATCCATTATGTACAATATTTAGAACATTAATTAAAAATTTTTTTAGAATACTTCAAATACAATATTTTGCAAACTAGTATTAATGTTCAAAATTTGAAATTACATTTGTTATATTTGCTATACACAGACCATTTTCTTTAATATATTACTGAATCCCCTTAACTAGGGATTCTAGGTTTTCACTCATTTAAAGCAAGCATCAAAATAAATCTTAATTTATTGTAGTTGTTAACTTAATGATTCCTAAAGGAGTAATTTAAAGACATAATTTTCTCTAATAAACTTTTCCAGAATTTAGTTGGCAACAAATGCAATTAAAGGAAGCAAAATAATTGCTGGGTATAATTTAATCTGGTTCTTAAAATTTTAAATTTAAACAAAATCTTCTTAGTTTGATAAAATACTTTTCTATGCCTTTTTGAATTTCAAATTTATTACTGAATTTTATATCAGTATTGTCTTTTTATTAAAAATAATAAGAAATGTATTATTAGTATTGAAAAATTTATAAATTCATATATTTTAAATAAGAAATTGTTCTGAAGATTTATTTAAAATTTTCTTCCCTTTTAAGAATTTTTTTTTCTATCGAACTCTGAAAAACATGCTTATGGTTTGAAGAAGCTATTTTAAAATTTACAGTTTAAAATATTTACATTTTTTATACATTGAACGTAGAGTGCTTTAAATTCAGCCCAATATTTCTTTCCAACATTTCAATATGTATAAAAATATTTAGCTGTCTAAAAACTGTAAATGTATTAAGTAAATAAAAAAAAATCTGCTATAAAAGAATTGATTAGATTCACACAAGAAATTTTGTCTTTTGAGTTTTGTCTTGTTCATAAGAAAAATGCTAAAATCTCTATGAATGACGAAAATTATACAAAAAAACCAAACAAAATAACAAAATATGTTCTGAAGAATTGATTGACATGTGCAAGATCCACATACTCAAGAAATCATATCTTATCTTCTTCTGGAAATGCAATTTTGTATTTGTAGCGCTTTCCTTAGGTGATACGGGAGAACAAGTTTCAAGAAAGTAAAATTTTACTTTTTTGTAATATATGATTTTAAATTTTTATTTTAAGGTTTGTCACTTTCCTACATCATACATTAGAGGAAATAATATTTTATGGATAGTTTTCTTTTTCTAAGAAGAATAAGATACAAGAATCATGAAAAAATGTTTAATTTTAAGGCAAAGAATATTTTGCCTGCGGTAAAGATGAAAAGCATTCTTGTTTCAAAAATATGCCAGGTACATTTTTCTTAAAATCTTTTCAAGAGAAATGCAAAAATTGTTAAAAAAATATTCTAAGTATTGTATTAATAACTAAAGAATAAATACTTTTCAAAAATTACTTTCATTATTTGTAAGACATGAAAATATAAATCATTGTTATAAAATGAGCTTCATTTCATCTAGTGATGGTGATGGTAACATAAATTAACATTTAAAATAAAATTTATTGTAAAAAAATTACATAGAAATCTTCTAAACTGTTAATAATTAATTAGATAAATTTGATTATTTTTAAATCAAAATATTAATCTTTCTTAATAGTGTTTGTCATCAGAGTATTCTTATGAACAAGATTAGTTCAATTTTATAATTATACACAATTACTAAATATGAATGATATAAACGGAAATATTGGTGACATATCATTTATTTAAAAATATAATTATTTAGGAATAAAATGATTTTAATAATTATAATAATTCAAGAACGGAAAATGTTGTACTGTATTTATAATATTTTTAATTAGAGTATTTTAAAAATATTCTGTGGTGTGTTATACTTGTTGTGTTCATTTATGTATATGAAATGAAACCCTGATTTAATGCAGTTTCTGAATTAAAAAAATATTTTCTAACTGACTGAATCTCTCTCTTTTATTATTTTTAATAATTACAAATCAGTGAGAATTAATAAGTTGTATTTAATACTCTTTTTCGGAGAAATGATGTTTAATAATTACAAAAAATTGAGAATTAATAAGTTGTGATTAATATTGTTTCTTAAGGAAAAGATGTCATTACATTAATATCTGTAAATACATAAGGAGTTTTTTAACATATCAATTCTATTTGACAATCCACAAATCTATTGATATCAAAATATTATCTGAACAGCATGATTCAAGCCATTACATTTATCTGAATTAATATTCATGTGTAATCAAAGAAAATGACATGAATCAAAAAGTAATCCTGAAGATTTTAATAAGTATATTATCCCGACCTTTATGGTGTAGTCCTGCCGAAATTGTTCAACCTTGTCCTTTAGCTTTTGCTTATATTATGTGATGTACAATGATAAGAATGAAAATGTATATGAATGGATACTCCACACATTTGAAGGATCTTATATGTTGCGCATATATTTGTCACCTAACATATTCGTCTCAAAGTGTATCAAGCATCTCATATCACGCCTACTGCTCTCCTCATTTAAACATGGAATACCTTCATGCTACTGTCATGTCACGTTACTTAAAATCAATCCTTTATTGCAATAAAAGCTTAAAATATTTATATTTCTTTCCTATCTTCACTCATCAATCCAACTGATACAGTTGAAAAACTGAATCGACAGAGCAGCCAACATGTTTTAAGACAGTATCAGTCTAATGATGGTGTTGTTGGAACTAGGCTAGTCATATAGCATAATATAATGCAGTGTATAGTAATATATAGTTGGAACATCGACTTGGAAAGTCAGATGCAGCAATGATTTGCTTAATAAATATGGATAGATATTTGCGGAAGACTCCATATGGAAATGTACAGCAATTTGAAATAGTTCTGAACACTTATTTAAGTATTCTTATCAGAAATTGTTAATCTTTATTTTATGATTTCTTCCGAGCTCAAAATTATTAGACATTTGTTGTTTTAAGGGATATTTAATGTTAATGATACACTTTTTGAGAGAAAACATTTAAATTTCTTCTTTACCCCAGGTATGCTACATCCTATCTCTCTATTCTCTATGTAATCCTTCTATAGCGACATACTCAAAAGAATTAATATTATAAATACATAAATTTTTATAACTTATCATTGTTGTTGAAATAACTAATATAAAAATATTTCCAGCAACTGGTTCCTTATATAGCTTTCTCTCTATAAAATACCCAAAATCCTTTGACAAGTGCTTGGAATCTTTAAAAGAAATTTACAGGAAATTTATTCCAGAGAATATCTTATGTTGATTGTAATTGTTAATGAGTTAATCGTGCAATTAACAAATTATTTAGAATCTAAAGTAATTAAATCAATTATTTTTAAATCCATTATTGATATTTTTGTAAAACAATCTTAAATATTTGTCATATTGAGATGTAGTAGCGTCTTGAAATTTTATTCCTGCAAATTAAATTAAAATATCACTAAAACTTAAGAAAATGTCTGCTCGTTTATTAATAAATTAATGCATACATTTTTAAAGAAAATGAAATTTTAAAAATATTTTCACAAAAGAGTAAACAATTGGATCAAAAATAAATTATGCTACATTAGAACAAATGGTTCATTATGGAATAATCTTTCATTATAAAAATCTTCAGTGAATGCAAATTTCATTGGAATTTTTTTGTTTAATCTCATAAGAATTACAAGTGATATATAGGAAAATATTTTTGCTTTGCTAGCAAACCAACTTTTTGTTCTTCCTCATTAATTAAATTTCAAAATATTTTGTTAATGTTGACATGACAGAAAAGAAAAAAGTCTGTTACATTTTTTAAGAGGAGTTAGAAAAATATTGTGTAATTAACATGGAGCAATTATTATTAAATTCAATAACGATAAAATATCACGTCATCAATTTAAATCTTAAAATCCTTTTCTCTGGAGAATGTTTTCTTTTTTATAGTTTTCTGTCTATCCCATTTCCGAATAATTACACACGATTTGGCTGCAACAAATCCGTCTAATAATCCCTTCAGTCTCCCAGAATCGAGAAAATTAAAAAATATGTGCGTATATTCAGAAAAATGAATAGTATCATTATTAAATTCATTAAAAAATATAAAGTTCGTTGATTTTGAGAGTAATATTTCAACTGAGAATTAATACCAGGGTTAAAAAGAATTATGCCTTTAAAAAAAGTGAAAATGTGGTTTTTCATCAAATTTCTTGATTGAGCTTTTTAATTACATTTTTTGTTCAGCTGGAAGAATATTTCATTAAAACCTTCATGTTTTCATATTTCTTACCAATGATTATTTCGAGTGTGATTTTTATTTTAAAGAATTTTATTTAGAATAAATAATATCATTTACATCTGGAAACATTAAAAAATTAAAAGAAAACACTTATATATTATTTGAATTTATTAATTTAGGAGTAAAAAAATTTTTATAAGTGATGCTTCATTACTTTTCTCTTTAAACAAATGTAATTTATTTTTTAATAAGACATTTATAGCATGTTACAAAAGCATTGGGTAATTACTGCATCTGCAATAGCATGATTTTTAATAGATTTGAAAATAATAAAAATATTTCTTATTATTAATTTCTTGGTTCTGTTCATTATGTTCTGTACACTATTAATTTATGTATTTGTATTTACTTTCCTTTAAAAGAATAGCTTTTAATTTTCTAAACTTTCATCAGATGAAGAAGTACAATTATTTTGTTTTATATTAAATTGTTCATAAGGTACTTACTAATAAAAATATAAATTTGTCAGCATTATGATTTAAAATATTTTTAACATGGTCACTTGATTTTTAAAATTTCTATAAAATTTCTACTTTTATTTGTTTTAATACGGAATATATTTTATTTCATACTCCGTTTATAGGTAAATCCAAAATGATGATTTTAATGTTGATAACACTAGTTTTTTTTCAATAGCGTATTTGTAATGAGTTAAACCTTATTTGTATTACCTTGTATAAATTAACATATCTGTTAACTTGCATTTAATTATTTAATAAACTTATAGAAACACAATCACTCACATGAGCTATAAAATAACAGTTAATATTACTGAAGAACGTATTCAAATCCAAACTTCTAAAATGATATCAAAGTACATACAGATTAAATAAATTATCTATTGAAGAATTGCTCATATTTTTATGAATATTAATATATACTATCAAAAAGTTTTTTTTTCAACAACGCTTAGGGGAATGACTTTTTTACTTCATGAAAAATAATTTCAATATGTTTCTAAATAGGTTTAGTGACTTCAAACTGAAACAACTATGATTGTAGAGACATGTGTGTTCATTCATTTAACCCTTAATTATAAATTATTATATAGTGAGCAAATGTTGCATAGAATTAAAATTCTAATGGCTAAAGTAACATGAAACGCAAATCGTCATCATTATAAAACGAGATAATTTTTCAAAGCTACTTGATATGTATTATGTAAAATCATTCACATTTTAATAAGATCAAATAGTATAATGAAAAGTCTAAATTAAATTCAGAAGTACTTTTGTATGCATTTATTTTTAGAAGGAAATTATCAAAGCAAACATGTTATATTGATTCAAATTTTGTTATCTTGATGTATTAAATGAGTTTATTACCTCTAAAATGCTTATTAAATTTACTTGACGCCAATTTCATATAAATATATTAATGTAGATTCAGTATTAAAACCATTAAATTAATTGATATTATAAGTAGTTGGATATTGTAATCAAATCGAAATTAATTGTGGTGTTTTAATTTAAAATAATTCTAAATCTGGGTTTTTAAAAGAAATATGATGTAAAATGAATACTTTTACTGAGTTTGAAGTACGTTTTCAAAGACAGAGATGTTACCATGAATAAACTGACAAAAAGAATTTAAGAACATCATTTAGATTTAAATAATTTTACGTGATTCCCTTACAAATGCCCATTTAAGAGATTTTTATAGCTCTCAAAGATGCATTTATTTTCCACGAGTGGTTTCCTCGTTCTAAACTGCAATCGCCAAAATAGTTTCACAGGTGGAACAAATTATTGTTACTGTTGAAGTTTAATTGAGGATGATTAAATGATCCTTTTCCCTTCGGTAACGTTATCTAATAGAAGATGTTCAACCATTCTACTTAACATTGTTATAGATAAATGAATGAAAAGATTAATTGAAGTTCTCTTTCAGGAATAATGGCCTTTATTCGTGAATAGTATGGGACATAGATTCTAGAAACTGATACCTAGATGATATATTTTTACTTATTTAATAGTCAGAAAGCGTTTCCTGACACAATGTTTTAAAAAGTTAATCTTAAAATTACCATTTATATGATATATAAATTATACATTATTGATATCATGTTAAAATTAAATATTTACGAATTTAATTTTTAGAAACTTGCGAAGTGTAAAATGCACAAGTTTCACATTACTCACTTAAAAATTCTTCAACTACATATTAAGAATTTCATGAATGACATTTATTTTTTTTAAAAAACAATTATGTCTATTTTCCGCATAGCAATATTAGTAGATAATGAATATAGATATATATCACTTTTAGATTTAAGCAATATAGATGTATACCACTCTACTGGACGCTTATTATTATGCTGTTTTATAACATTACGTTGGATTTCTTCTTATCTTCCACTCACAGAATTTCTATTTGAAAACATAAATTATTTTTGTTCTATTTTATATCGATTTTGAGTAAAACTAAAACTGTTCAAATATAAATTCTACTTATTTAAGTAATATTTATTATGACAAAAAAAACATTGTTTAAATTTTTTAACTCAGAAATTTAAACAATGAATTTTAGAAGATATATAATCCCTTATCACAGATAATAAAGCATCGTTAATTCATCAAATAATTGAATTGCACTATGAACTTTATTTCAAATTTCATTACAAAAAATTATTTTATTGATATATTCTTAAATTGAAAAATCACTCAAATTAATTTTAATTTTATTAAAAAAAATAAATATAAAGTAGAAACAAAATATTGAAACGATAAAGATAAAATATACTTCATCCAATTAGTATTTTATAAAAAATTGAAATTTTTGTTTATTAAGTGGAGTAAATGTTTATGATTGGTGTACATTTGGCGATATTTTTAACAAAAGAACAGTTTAAACGATTAGAAATTTCCCGCGTATAGTTCAAAAGGTATATTTTAATTCCTTAACTTTAAAATCTAAGCCAAAATTCTCTCTAACCCCCTCTTTAATGTATGCAGAAACACTTTCTTTTTATTACTTATTAAAATTATGTTTAATTGGCATGATAAAAAAGTAAATTTATATAAATTAACTTCAGTCATTTGGTAAATTTTATAAATTTTTTAACTATAACAATTTTAAGTGATAATAAAGGATTAGATAACCATCTAAATAGTTAAATTTCGTCTTATACAATTATCGTTTTTAAGGTGATTTTAGACTCTGATTAATTCAAAGATTAGATCATTTCACTCAAGCTATGTTAAATTTAAATGGAATAAGATTTATCTGAAAACAAATTTATCATTTAGAACTCTCAATTTTAAAAAGTAAATAACTTCTCAGACTCATTACAATGTGAGAATAATAAATTGATTGCTTCTGATAATAAATGATTTTAAAATTTAATTATTTCCTGTGTTACGAAGTTACGAATGGTATATATATATATATATATATATATATATATATATATATAT
>JAPDSC010007217.1:0-28279 GCA_026290005.1 Latrodectus geometricus | reverse complement strand
TATATATATATATATATTATTGAATTTTTTATATTCTAAATATTCCTTATTGAAATATTTGCGCCATTGTTTAGTCTATCTGTTATATAATAATTAATATACCATTTCATTGAAATCTCTTAACTACCTAAACAGCATTTGATGCAATTGCATTTTCTGAATTTACAACACAATTTTTGGGTTAAACAAAAACAATAACTTCTCAAATTTATTTATTTATTTTATTTTTATAAATTTATGCATTCATTCAAAAATTGCAATATTTCCCAATAACAATTTCTTCTTTTACAAAAAAAAAAAAAAAAAAAAAAAAAAATTGCTTAAAGAAAATATTAAGTGTAATATATTATTTCGAAAATAAACATTCAGTTCAACCGATTATATTTTCTAAAATAAGGAGAATAAATTTATTCAAATTATAGTAATGAACTTTAATGCATTGTTAAGCAATGAACATTAATGCTATTTTTCAGCTTAATGTATTTTAAGCAACATTTTACAACTTAATCAAATTTAACTGTATTGTTTATATACATATAAATTACCTCGATGGATACGTTAAAATATTTATAAGCACTATAGGGGTAAATTTTTAATTTAAGATAGTATATAATTAATACCAGGTATAATACATTATCTTTGTGCAAGTAAATGTACAAAAATGAGTGGAGATAAATCATTGATTTAATTTAACTGATAATCTTAATTATTACCGAGCGATCCTGCACAATCGCAATGGTGCCTTATATATGTATATTCACTAACTTTAAATATTTTGATGTTAGTGTAATGACGTAAGAAGATTTTGTATGATTTTTTGTATTAGATTCTTAGATTGGAGTGCATCGAGTCAGTTCTTTGTATAAGAAAATTCTATGAAAAATATTTTAGCTATAGTTTATGAGTAGTTAGCTTTTATTAATTTTTTTTTTAAATTTAGAAATTTTCGTAAATAACAGTATTTTTTAAATTCTTGAAGATAATATTTTTTTAGGTGAGAATTAACTTGATATAATTTTACTTGCAATGAAAATAAAAAAATAAATAAATAAATAAACACTCAAAATTATTTGAATGTTTTTTAAGCTATTTTTTATCAACTAATTCTCTGAGGATTAAAGTGATTTATTCCACAGCCTAAATATTTTTTACGAAACACCTTCTAACGTTTCTCACTCTAATGGAATGCTAATCGCTTAGCAATGTATATTGACTTCCATTAGGTGCAACTGTTAATTAACTGCATGTTCTGTTAATTAGAAATTATCTCTTTGTAAAATACATCATTTGATAGCAATTTTTTTTCTGTTTTTCCCCTTTGTAAGTTTCTATTTTAGGTAACAATATGCAAGATTATAAAGGAATTTACTTTCAATTAGTATACATTATAGGAAAACTTGTAGCTTATTTTTACTTTAAATATAATTTTCATTTTCTTATCTATTAAATATTTTAATATCTGTATGATGACGTAAGCAGTTTTTTATGAGATATGATTATATACATGAAGCAGCTAGTTAAGAAGTGAAAAATATCCGTATATAAAAAATTTAAATTCTTTGAACCGTTAATTTCAAAAATAAAAATAAATGATAAAGTGATAATTATACTAAATTAAGATAAATTTATTTTCTTATATCGTCATACATTTTTAATGTGAGGCAATGGAGAAAAGTGAGGCACAAAAATTTGGTACTCAACAATCGGAATGAAAATTGCATGAAGAATATATATTTGGAATCAAGTCCTTAATTTTCAGTGTTCTTGTTACGCCAAAATATAGTGCAAACAATCTTAAATGAGAAAATATCTCTAGTCATATCCCGCAAATGAAGTTTCATAATGAAATAATTTGAAGAACAAATCAGAAACTGAGTTTGACAATCTTCTTCAGTTCTTGATTGATATATTTAAGTTCTGACTTGGAGCTGATATGGTTTTTGTAAACATGTAATTATTTGCCTGTAATGAAAATCGTGTAATTAGTTATTAAGTCAAGATACTGATGTTAGAGATAATGCATATTTAGAAATATAGCTAAATGTTTACTATAACACATTTTTATTCTAAATTTTACTTTTGCTTAGAAGTTAAAATTCTTAAAAAAGCATTAAAAGCTCCCTATTAAGTACATTACAAAGCTCCTTAATGAAATTCTAATAAATTCCTTTATTCCTTTATTATTGACATAATATCTTTGTGGAATTTCTATGGGTACTCTATGTAATTAAAGACATTTTTAAAACATAAATTTTTACAATATAGTTCACTTTATAGTGTTTTTTGCGTTATAGTTAAAATACACGGACAAACAGGATTTTCATGTATAAATAGAATAGTTTAAAACCAACGTTGTTCTAAATTTTAAACTATTCTAATTCGATCTTTATACAGATAAAAATCATGTTTCTTCTGTAATTTAGAATTAATTAGTGAGCAACATATAACTTTTAATTATAAGAACTATTTCTGTCAAAAATGTTTGTGTCAAAAATTGCAAAAGTTACTTTACGAAGTTTAAGAGAAAGGAAGGTGGTGGAGCATTTGGAAGTGACGTCTGTATTTATACATGAAGTGTTGCATTTAATTTTAGGTTAGGAATTCTGACGCATAATTTGTTTTTAGGTCCAAACGTTATAAAATCTATGAGGGACCTCATTTTATTGAATTGTCCAGAAAATTCGTCCTCAAGGACACTTGGATTATATCTGACAGTCTTGCTTCTTCTGAGTATCTTTCTCATAAAGAGACTGTGGGAACTGTGATGCGCTTGAGTATTTTTGATCTTGTTGTTAAGCGGTTGAAGTTGAACTTTCTGTGCACATACTTTCTATGGATACCCTGTGAGTATCTGTTGGTTTGAGTAGCTAGGAAATCGCTGATTATTTGGCTAATATGTCTCTGATGACACCTTACATGCCAATGTTAGCTTTATTTACACAAAAATTTTCTCAATCAAAAGGATTGAATTAAATGGACTTGGAAAAATTCGCCAGAACGTTCTTGGTACTTAAAAAAAGGCCTCTTTATGTCAATATTTCAGAGAAAGAACAGACGATTCCCCCACATTTTTTGAGTGGCAAAATCAAATCCCTCGTATATCTTCAGAAGGAGAGGAATTTTTGGAGCTTTATTGGTGCAAGGCTGAACAAGCCTTCCTTGCTCATATTCTCAATTGCTTTGATTTTATACTTCCTGAAAATTTAAGGAACTCATACATATTTTTTGATTTTTTTCAAAACTTTTATTTTTATGGAGAAGATGCTGCAGCATTTCACAATCTTGGAAGAGAAACAACAAAAAAAGATCGAAGTTAAATAACTAAAATATCACTTGTCTCTGTATTTTCCAACATATTAGAATATTTTGCAAACATATTCTCTTAACTTCCATCAAAAACTATTTAATTACTTCTGACATATAATGCATGTTAATTATAAATTATTATGATAATATGAGAAATATCACAATAATTTTAATATATTTTTGATAATTGTTGATTAGTAGATAAATATTTGCATAGTTAAAATATAAAAATAACAAATTGCATGGAGTAAAAAGATACTTCAGTGACTTTATTTTTATATTGAATTGGTTTTGAAATAAAAAAATTAGAGATAGTCCTTTTAAAATTAATTTTCTAAAATTACTGCTCCAAATATTTTGTATACAAATGCAAAATATTGGAAATTCATTTAATATGTGTATAGTAGTATTTTTTTCTAAATTCATTCTTAACATTTTTTCGTATTCTCTTTCAAAAAAATCATGAAGTATAGTATTTTTAAGTAGAAAACATCTATAAAATATTTTGTAATGTAAAATATCATATTAGTAATATAATATTTTATAGATGTATAGTTTACTTAACTAATTAATGTCTATAGTTTATTAGCATTTCTCATAAATTCTGAATATTTATTTGGTCTCATTTATTTAGGCAATGACTTTTCTAGAATATTTGCTTTTTGTTCCTTTCATGTTTTACGATGAAAATCTTTTTAAAAATATTTATTCAATTTTACAGTAATTTTCAAAATTTAAACTAAAAGTCGAAAAATTATTTTCTTTCTTTCATTTCAAATGATTGAACAGTCAATTTAAAAGGAATTAACTAACACAAAAAATAAATTATGAAAAATTATTTTCTCCTTGTGAGTTATTGAAAAAATGTTTTTGAAATTTTTAAAAGTATTTGCTAAGTTATTATCTTTCTCTTTGAATACAAACATTATTGATTTATTTAATAACCAATATTTTTAAAGGAAAATTGATGATACTGTAAATTAAAGAAAAATATTTTGATGAAATTTGGAAAAACGTGCAAATAATGGATTTCAAGATATGTAAAAAGGGAGAATTAACTTCGTTGAAAATCCTTCACCAATAAGCAGATCTGCGCCAAGCATTTATTACCAAAACCTCCGAGTTTTGCTGAAAGTGATTAGCACAACTGGGGACTCGTTGGCAGAAAATACTGGATGTCAATGGAGATTACTGGGATGACAAACAACCCAGCAAGCACAAGCATATCGGCGTCTTTAAGGGCCAATATCAGCAGTGTCGGGTATAAGTCGGCATTGGCACAGTGATTTTGTAACGGTATCAGTCGTATAACGGCAAACTGTATCAAGACTTTCTAACTTAATATCGTCAGAAAGTTTCTTTGACCCTGATAGGGATGTTTGCCGGAAAGTGGCGACAAAGATCTAATGCCTTCCATTTGGTAAGATATCACGTGACAATGTGATGTCACTCACAGCTACTGAATATTTTTGTCGGACATTAAATGGAAATTGGTATATTCAAATCATGAAACTATAGAAATTATGCAAGGTAAGTATGTATTATTATTATATTCCTTAGAACAGAAATATAATTTAATTGTGAATGATTTATTTATTTTATTTTGAATTTATTTAGCTGCTTATATAAGAAGGTTTTTACGCTATTGATACTATTTGTAA
Source organism: Latrodectus geometricus (assembly GCA_026290005.1). Taxonomy (NCBI): domain Eukaryota; kingdom Metazoa; phylum Arthropoda; class Arachnida; order Araneae; family Theridiidae; genus Latrodectus; species Latrodectus geometricus. The sequence goes on along the minus strand of JAPDSC010007217.1, from coordinate 23,312 downwards.
TATAGATTTTATTAGAAACATAATAATTGATTTTTGATTATATTACAAGATATTTTGTTCTTTTCTGAAAATTTTTATTCATGAGAGAGTGCTCTAATTCTCTAGGACTATATTTTTATGTTCGGATTTTATAAAAAAGAATGTAGTGAAACATTATGGAATTATCTTTTCATCAATATTTTGTTCTATCTATTCATTATTCTATTCATTTTATTTAATTTTACAATGAAAATTTTTTTTGGCATGTTGGAATAGAATTTTTAGTCATTAATGACAATTTTTGTCATTAACGAGTAAATTTTCAGATGTATTATTGCTTATATGTAATTAGATATGGAATATTTACATAAAACTGTAAATATTCCATTTCTGAATTTATTAACTCCAACTAAGATATGGCTATGGCTATAAATCTTTTAAAATAATTTCTTTACAACTTTATATTTCAATGTTAATTTATAAATATATCATGGTTTTGTGTACAAATAATTTATGAATGAACTTGGTTATACTATGAATAATTTCGAATTTTGCATTTTAATTGTCTTGCAGTAATTTAAGATAAAATATTATTTAAAATTTTAGAACATGTGATAGAAGTTCATTTATCCCAGATTTATTTAATTTATATCATTTTTACGAGCTGTTTTATGCATTTGATTCTAGAAATTAAATACTTTAAAAGCTTAAATTTGAAATTAAAATTTTCTGCATTTTTTTCACAATTTCATATTTTGTAAATTATTATATACCAATTGAATTATTATATAATTAAAAAATATGAAATAATTTTTATTTTACAAGGCATATTTATGACATTACTTGCTTTCTATTTATGAAAGTCTTAATTCATACTAAAAATATTGGGAAGTTTATTATAGAGTATTAAAATTATTTAGTTACTGTTATAGTTAAATCTGGACTTGTTAAACATATTCTTCAGTGAATTATATTTAAAAATCTATGGAACTTTAAAAATATATCTTCATACACGTATACATTCTAGTTTTGCAGGATAGAAGATTGATTTTAATTGATAACAGTGGATATGATTTCATTTTAAGTGTGAAATTTACCATTTAGAATATTACTTTGATTCTAAATGCTCAATGTCAAACTCAAAATGATATCAAATTTAAGTGTTTGCTGGGGATAGCCTACACTTTCTGTTGGTCATGTTGTTTTGGATTAGTAAAAATGGCAAGAATTTTGTTGTTTACCTTTAAATGTTCAAATTGATATTTTCTACTAGGGAACCAAAATTATCAGTTAAAATTTTCTTTTATATTTTTTGCACAAAATAAGCTTTTGTTCTAAATTATGTTTAAAACATTATTTAATTTTTTTTTGCAAAAAGTATTTTTTTGTAACTGTTATACTTATGTTATATGTGTGTACTCAGTTTAAAATTCATACTTAAGCAAAATGGTTAAATAAAACTCTCAAAATAATTTAGCTATAATAAAATATATATAATAAAATATCTCATAATAAAATCGATATGTTTATTATGCTATAAACTTGCTAATAAATAATGTAATGTTATAAGTTTATTATGAGATATTTTGAACAAAATATGTATTAGTCTTCTATTTCAACTAAAAAAAATATAGACATTTAGCAAAGCAATTAAAATATGAAAATAAATTCAATTACTATTTCATTGATGAAAGAATATAATTTTTAATAAATATTTAATTCAAAATATTTTATACGCCCCAATAACTTTTGTTGAATAATTAGGAGAACATAATGAACTTGTGCTTCATATAAATTTCATTTAAACAATTTTTAAGCATGAGTACATATGTAGCTTGAACTAAATGCATTGTATTGAAAGCACATAAAGATTTCCATTTTGAATAGGGATTTCAATTTTATCATGCATTTATTTCTCTTTATCGAATACATATTGAGGAAATTGCAATAAATATCACAAATATAACTAAATACTGCGTCCTATTTCTTTTGCTTATTTGAAATATTTAGTCAAATATTGCACCCAATACTTACTTTAATGCAATTTTAATCTTCTGTATTCGTTCAGTATTTATATATCTTTTGTATTTATAAATGGCAGAGCACGTTATTCTTATCAAATTTTGATCCTACAGAAAAGGAAATGAATATAAAATGCATTTATATTGTTCTTGATCAGACTTTAATTTACATTTCAAATGAATAGATTTTTAATACATTCTTTTGCAAAAAATTAGTAAACACTATGAAAATTAAGGTTTATAAAATTTAATTAAATCGAATTCATTGATAATTAAAATCTCTTTCTCAATCTAAAAAAACATTTTTGAAGAGTGATAGTTCTTTTAGTTTGAAATTAAACATGGATTTTTTACAAACACTATTATAAAGTTAAAGTTATTTAAATTAACAAAAAGTATAACTTTCAAAAGCAAAGCTAAAAACTCCTATTATATAAAGTTTATATACCAAAAAATTTATTAATTAGGGAAAAAGATTTTTATTTATTTTTCTTGATAATATTAAAAAATCCATTCATTGGTTTTAAAACAAATTAAAATTTAAAAGAAAATTTTTAATTTTCCTTTGATTATATTAAATGCTTTAGTATACTATGTAAATTAAAATTATATTAAAATTCTATGCTGAAGGGATTTGAAAGTAGAATGTTCAAATTATTATTTTTTTTCGAATGGTATGCACTTGTTAATTGACCCTTCGCCACAACAAGGCCAGAAATTGCTCTCAATTAGCTGCTACTCATTTATTGTTACCAGGTGGGTACCTATGAACAAAGTCACGGAAGCGAGTAGCATTACCCACGTCACACCACCACAAACCCATTTCAAGGATGGGCAACATTCATACATTATCTCAGGAGAAAAACAAAAAAAAAAAAAAACACTGTGAAAGAAAAAGAAAAAAAAACTCCCATGACAGAATCAGGATTCAACAACCTAGGAGTCAGAAAAGCTAACCTATCAGCCATTTACCGGCATGATCAAAATATAAGCGTTTACATATTTGTGACCATTAAATACAATAAAACATTAAAGTAATGAATTTTTCCAACCGCCAAATACAAAGAAGCAGAGGAGAGCGCAACCAACAAGATGATTAACTAACAAAATAGAATTGCTGTTTCTATCTGTCGTCTTATTTAACAGGAAAGAAGAAATCATTTATTTTAATGCTGTGAAGATTCATCTTAATTTCTTAAATGCCCCTTCTGAAAGATGTTAAGATGATGTTGAGGTACACCACCTGGCACACTCCATATCTGATATATATATATATATATATATATATATATATATATATATATGAAAATGACTAATTTATAAAAGAACTATCCTAATATTTTAAATAACTTTGCAATTTAAAAGCTTACTTAAATTAGGTGTTTGCATTGTATATTGAATTAAAATAAATAGAAATCCTTGTATACATATATGCTGGAAACATTTTTTTCAACTAGCATAAAACTGCACGAGTAGCAAATCATAATGCTGGTGGTTTAATTTAATATCAATTAAATCAAGAAATATTTTACATTTTTCATTTGACGAAGCATTTATCGAAACTCATTTGATTCAGATAACTTAAATACAACATAAAGAATTATCTTTCATGCACATGATTTCGTAATTAGATATTTGTTTAACATAATTTAAAAAACACTAAAATATAAATACTAGCTGCAAAACCTTAGACTGTCTCCTATTTGGTAAAGCATTAAAATGTAATTCATAAAATAAATACGCTAAAATATTCAAAATATTCATTTCTGAAATTCCCCATATTTATGAAAAATTACCAATATATTTCATTTAATGTTTCCATAACATTTTAATTTTCCTCCAGATTTTAAATTTTCAAAAAATATAAGTTATTCTAAGACTATTTATATAATCAATTGTGAAATTATCTTCAAGACAGTTCCACACAAAAAAAAAAATGTATAATGTACAATAAGAAAAATTTATGCTGTTAAAATTCATACTAGTTTTCAATGAAATTCATTCCATTAAAAAAGTTCCAGTGAAAAACTGCTTCAGAAACAGATTTATGGAAATGAATTTAGGAGCCAATATTGTCAAGGATTAGTGTACTTTAAATAATAAGTATATATAAGTTACTTATAATTAGGATTTCATTTTGACATATTAATGAATTATATTTTGAACAGCTAATGAATATTTTATGTTTGAACTCAATAACATATTGTGAGCTGAATTTTGATGAAAAGCGAATTAAATATCTGCTCTTTAGCTAATGTCCAAAGGATTTTGATGAGGCGTTTTAATTAATTATCCTCCTCGTACATAAAATTGATATTAATAATTGTAAAATAAATACCTCATGACGATAAAGAATTCCCTATTGTATTTCAAAAAGGTTATTAAATTTGATAAATGAAAGGCATTAATTTAAATAAGGTATAGTAAGAGAATCACGTGATTTTTTTTTAATCTTAATTTTAAGAAGGAAATATTTTTCTAAATTCTTCTTTTAAGGAAATCATTTAAATTATGTATATCATTTAAATTACGAATATTTTTATCTGTAATGAACATAGCATATTTTTTGTTTAATAAACTTTGACTAATATATTTCATTTTTATATAAGCAAATGTAGAATAAAAATTGTTTCAAAAATCAAAATGTCATAAAACAAAACGTACAGGTAATGTAATATGTTTTATTTAGGTGTTCTTATATAAGTTAGTACATTTAAGATATATGTGATTAACTCTGTTCTCTAACAAAATATTTTTGTTAAAAAAATTAATATCTTTCATTATATTGAATAAAATTTCTGTTTTATAGTTTATTTGTCTTATAATTATTGACATTTTTATAATACATATCATATGCATCAATTTGTAAAAATTTCTTACATGATTGTTAATTTAGTGAATATTTCTTATTTCCAGAATTTCAATATTTATATATTTCTGCATCGTATTCCAAAGTTTATGATAAGTAATATGAAGAATATAATGTACCATGCAGGATTATATAAATATCACTTTAATTTAGCATTTTTTTTTCATAATGAATATTTCAACATCACTCTTTGAATTCAAATCAGATGCGAATATTTCCTTGTTGAAAATTTTTAATTTTATTCACTTTATAATGTTACAGATTGATGGATGTAATCTATTTATATTCATTTTATAACGCTTTTTAATTAGGAAAATTTCATTTAAAAATCTATTTTTGTAAAATTCCTATTTACCTATCAAAGTAAATGAATTTACAATATCAAACTAATTTCTAAAATTTCGATATATTTATTTTTGACAATGAAAAACATTATGTTTGTAATATATTTTATTAATTTGAAAATTTTTCATTTGAACGTCATGCAAGTAAATCAAAATTTGAGTTTCATTAGAAAATTGTAATATAATACTTATTATCTTTTATAATGATATAACGATAAAAATGTGGTGCTTGACAATTTAAAGAAATTATAAAGAATAATAGTATATTGTTTGTTTTTGTATACGTAAAAATATGTAACTAGTGCTAGCATTTAGACACTCAGTCGTACCTTAAGCACATTGTAGAGCCACTCACTTTCTTATAGTATTCCAGATATTCAGTATCCGTATTCATGGTCAACTACTTTTTAATCGTTGTAATTTCTACAGTTCTAAAATTTTACTTTTTCTTGATGTTAATGATACTAAAGTTTTTTTTGAGCCGAAATATTTTATTAAGATTTTAGTAAAACATTTTCAGATTTTCATATAAAATGAAATGATATATGATAGACGAGAAGAAATAAAAATGGCTTGAGGTTTTGATAAAAATTTAGATATTGAGGAAGAATCGATAAATGTCTTTATTTAATGATAAATAAGGAAATACGTTATGTGAAGAAACTCTTAAGGAACATATATGCTCTACGTAGAAAATTCATAATTCTGATGGTTTTTCAAGTTGAGTAAAATTAAAGCTTGTCTCAAAATTTCTATATTAGTAATAATGGCAAAAAAAAGTTATATTAAGATAGAGAGAATTATCAGAATTCATTCCATATAATGTCACTTTAAAGTATCAGGGAATATTTGTAAAAAAAATTTGTATGTTTAATGTTTGATTTGATGCAACTGTTGATTGATGATTATAGTCTAATAATTGTAGTATTTTAAATGGAAACTTATATAGAGACCATATAAAAACGTTTTGTGAAGGATGCTATTAAGCCAAAGTAGATTCAATAACAGTAAAGAATCGATTGATCATTTATACTTTGGAATTGTTGAAGGAAATGGCTTTCTTATAAATGGATTAAGTCTTAATATTTTCTATTGATCTAAAAATTAAAGTACTACTAACATTTGGTGAAGCATTTTGAAGGTACTTTCCTTAAATTTCATGACAAAATGTTTCTAGAATAGAAAAACTCATCAGATATTTTCTACAAAATAACTATGAGTAGATTATATAGTATTCTTCATCAAGTGAATCATCAAGAAATATTAAAAAATATAGTCAAAGTAATAAATATATCATATTGGTCCTCGTAAAAAAAATACTACAATAAGTTGTGCCAAATGTTAGAAAAAGTAACTATAGTGAACACAAAAACACATCATATACATTTACAACACTTGTGATAAAATTAGAAATGTGTTTTATAATATTTTATTTTTACTGTAGCCATAGTATTAGTTCTTTAATGAAAATTGCATTTAAATGTATCAAAATAATCTTGTTTGTATTATTTAACGAAAGTTGCAAAATTTTATACCTCCTCGTTGTAGTCAGTTTAAATACGTGTTCCTTAGGAGTTAAGCTATTACCGATGTCGTATATTTTATATATAAGCACTACGATATTTGTATTACTCTGCAATAAACATAACTTTTCCCCTGAATTTTATTAATAGAAATTTGCATCATTATAATCTAATATTGTGAAACAAAATCCTTTTGAATATGCCCATTTAAAGTACGTTAATTACTTATTACCCCTGTAGATGTAAAACAGAAAATAAAATATGTACTTTATTTTATTGCTAGATACTTTGCATTTTTATTTAATTATAAATACCTTATATTAAGCATTCTCTAAAGGTTTTACTGCAGTTTTGGTTGAGTTATAATATTTTAAATATGAAAACCATGAATTTCATAAAAATATTATTTAAAATCTAAAAATTTTAGAATTTATTTTTGTTTCTTAAAATCACGTTAAAAATAAACTCAATAATGTATATTGCCTTAAAGCGGTTTTTCAACAAGTTGAATATTTTAAATTAATGAATAATTAAATTAATTTAAATATTTCATCATCAACAGTTAAAAAATAATGCATCATCAATCAGGTTAAATAATAGATTATCAACATTTCAAAATATTTGTTTCAAAAGAAAAAACAACTATTTCGAATTGTTTACTTGTTATTAAGAAGAGATGAAAATAAATTAAAAGAAGCTTGAATTTCGACTGCTATGTTGAATATAAATTGGAAATTAAATTTGCAGTCATTGAAGGATATTAAATGCCTGGTGTTTTTTTAAATAAGCCTAAAATCCAGGGCAATTTTGATAATGATATCATTTCTCAAACTTTTGAAAAATAACACTTCATACTTGTCTTTTTAATATAAATTTTCTTGATGAATAACTTGAAATTATTTATGTTAATAGTATAATAAATTAATGCTTTTCTGTCATTATGTAATACATTCATTTTTAAAGCCATTATTAATAATGTAAAATTGTTTTTACATTTTAATCTTTTTTTTTTAATTCAACATAAAATTTCTTTAAAAAAAGTGGGAAAGAAATTTTAAGTATAATATCAAATATACCAAATATGGATTTTTGCTTCAATTTATTTTGAAATTAATCAATTATTTTTAATAATGGTCATCGAACAACGTTCACAAATATAGTACTCTTATTTCTATCCTAAACGTTTTGCATTCATCCTGATAACAGTTCAACTACACATTTTATACTTCGAATGTAATTATGTTAAAAATATTTTTACTAATTTTTCCAAAATTTAGTTTTTTTTTATGTAATTTATTTATTAAAAGATAATGAATTTACTTGAGTTAATAAAATAGATGTAATGTGATACAGCTTCATTTAATTTGATTGCCTGTGAGTTGAGAATCTGAAATCGATGGACATTGAAGTATCCGCCATGTGGAATATTTTAACCTCTGAGAACGATTGAGAATCCCTAGTTTATCTGATCAGTGAACTGAATAACAATGGAAGATTTAAATTTCTTAATTACAATGCAAGTCATTGTTTAACTATTGGTAAAGTAATTAGCACTTAAAGCCTGAATGTTCATCGAATTTATTACTGAGCTGGAATTTAGTGAAAAAGTTAAGTTACTATGTAAAGTATTTAATGAATGAGTGAAGTCTGATACACAATTTATGGATATTAGATTTAAGGAGCAATTTAGTTTTTAGGTTTATGTATATTACAAAGCTTAAGAAGTACGTAAAGTATATAAGAACAAAATCCTGATCATTCAATACCTTTAATTGATTTAGACACATTATCTTCTATTATATAATTTTTAATTTATACTTTAATAAACTTTATTAATAAACTTTAATTTATACTTACGAATTAACATATATGAAACTATTTTTGAGTGTATTCGAAACAAAAATTAATGGAAAACTAAATTCAAATAAATTTGTTTTCATGTTTTCTCACAAACGTTATTTAAAATAATGTTCCCATTTCTCTTATGTAAGAAAGTAAATGTCTTTTTTAACAAATTGAACTTTATTATCTTAATTAAGAAATTTAGAGATATTTAATTATTTCAATTATTTCTCATGAACTACTACTTATTTAGGTGCATCAACTACTTATTTAGATGCGAAAATTGTTTTATTTTTAAAATGGAAGATGTTTGACTATTTAAGCGGGGATGATAATTTTTTTACACATTGAAACCGAGTTTAACTTCTTAATTTAATAAGCTTGTAATTATTAGTTTTAATTGCCGATTATATTTTAATATTTTATAGGCGGTTTCAAATTTGACATATCTGAGTATTATAAAATAAGTATATTCCACTAAGATATAGTGAGAAAAAAACATTTTAAGTTAACTGTAATTTAAATAATGAAATATCTAATATTTTCTATAATATATGAATTGTATGTGAAGGAAAAGATATTGAAACTAATACTTCAAAATAGCTTAGATGAACTTTATTTGCTTTCAGAACTGAGAAATCGTGACTATTGTACTCGCAAGTTATATAAATTTAAGTTTGTTGATTCACACTGAGATATAATTTATGGATGTAAGATTACATCAGTTATCGTTACCGACATTTAATGGTAATGTCGAAGAATGGCTTTTTCTACATTAGCATTAAATGTCAGTAGTGTATAAAAATTCAATTTTGAATTTATTCAAGGACAATATTAATTCTAATGACTAGCTAGATGCTCAAAACTTCAATATATAAAAAACTCTTGTTAATCCCATGCTGTTAAAACTATTCACACAATTCTTATGGCAGATTCAAATCATAAAATAGCTTGATATTTGCTTAAGATTAGATATTTAAGCAAAAAATTTTAGAAATTATTCTTATTAAAAATTATTACTGCAGCAACATACTGCAGACTCACCTAGTTTAGTTTATAGCTTGAAGATGTCATTAACGAATGTACACCATCTATACATGTTTTAGATCAAAATGTGTAAAGGAATTTTCAGATATATTTATCACTGAATTAAAAGTTGAAAATTAGATTAAAATACTCGAATGTGTTCTATCAATTTAATGATGAGGAGTTTGAAACTTTAACTAATTTACTTTTGTTTCTAAAAAAACAAGACAGAACACCTTAAAAAAGTTAACTTAAAATAATTTAAGAAACCAATTTCTAAAGTCACTTTTCAACTATTAGAAATAAGGATTGAATGATCTTATTGTAAAGAAAATCATAATTTGTGGAAGTGTGAACATTTTTTAAAATTCCCTAGTTTCAAAAGATTTCAATTTATAAAAAAAATATTGTTTTAATTGTTTTTTCTAGTATTCACAATGTTAAGTCATACAAGAGTTAAAGTAAATGCAAAACTTGCCAACATTAGCATAAATCAGTTTTGCATTTTTCAACACCGAATGATCCTGATGAACTAAAAGGGAGCTATCTATTATCGACACGCTACAATATTTATTCCTTAGAATATATTAGAGCAACCTATTCCTCGTTTGCCCAATAAGACAATCTCTAATTTTGTGAGTCATGGAGTTAAAAATCACGCACACAGGAATTTTGTTGTGTATTGTATTAATTAAAGTTCGCAATTCTAGTAGAAATTTTGTGCATTGTCGAGCTTTGTTGCATTTTAGTTCACAGGCTAATTTCTTCACAGAAAGTTGTGTGTAAAAACTTGGTATAAATAGAAATAATGCTAAGCTTCAAATTCATGTTTAGGGTCAGCCACTTTGCAGAGGAATGGAGAATTAAAAATAACTTTCACTCTTTATTTTTTGCAAGAACATTCTTTCAAAACTTCAGTTGTTATTATGGATATAGTTGTCTTAAGTTACAAGACGAATCACTGCCACCAAGTTTAATTGAATTTTGCAATGATTTAGTATTAGCAGTAAAATAATTATTCTCATCACCAATAGATATTCTTTTAGAAGTCAATATTTTCTTGTCAGTGGTTTTGGGTGAACGAATTATAGGAAAAAAGAACTCTCCACAGCTGATTAATCGAAATTGGGTTTGATAATTTCTGTAACCTTATTCAATTCGGATGCATGCCTTTACATTCCATTAAACAATATTGAATTAAATACTTATGAGATGATTAAAAAATTCTGGTTTTTGGAAACAAAACAATCCTGAGAACAAAACTTTTTCAAAATCAGAACTTAAATGTGAAGATCATTTTAAAACTACTCATTATAGTCACACAGCTTATAGTCACTCATTTAGCTTCACAAAATAGGAAATGGCACTTCATTTCTCGAGCTAAACCTCATTTTGAAAACCTAGGGGAATCCGCTGTCAAGTCCAATGAAGTATCTTCCTAGAAAAGCAATGGGAGCAGCCTTGTTGGCTTATGCAGAGTTTATCATCTTAATAACTCAGTTTGAATCTTGCTTGAATTTAAGACCTCTTATTCAACAGTCAGACAACCCAGCCGATTTATCTATTCTCACTCCTGGTCATTTTCTGATTGGTTTTGCGTTTACAGCAAATCCAGAGGAAAATCATCTAGATAAATCAAAATCTCTCGTTGACTGCTGGAGATTTTGACAATTGATCTTTAGGCATTTTTGAAAACGTTGGAGTTAAGAATATTTATCAGAGTTACAAGAGAAACATGAATGGAAAAATAAAACCAATAATATCCCTCCTCTACAATGGAAGTTGGAAAAAATAATTCGTGTTTATTCTGGAACTGACAACAAAGTTAGAATGGTGGACATTTTGACACACACACACACTTATAACATGACCTTATTGCTAAAAGTCTTATTATAAAAGACCTATTTTTAAACGCTGCCTTTTACTTGTAAAGCATTATGGAACTATAATTTAGAACATTACTTTAATTTTAATTTAATTATTCTCATTTTAATATATTACATTATTAATATTTCATGAAGTATTTTAGATTTGAAATTGTATTGAAGCCTCTGGATTGATTCAATTATCAATATATTCAATCAAGGAGGCTAGTATGTTTGTAATTGTTATTGTACCTAGTCGGTGATCCTTGTAAGTATATGTAATTTCTTCAATTTTTCTCTTATTGTTTTTGTAAGTGGCAATCTTGTTCTTAAGCTTTAGTTTATAAACCACGCATTGGTATTCTATTTCGCAAAATATTTTAATTTTCAACAGTTCCTTACATTTTGTTCGTGTGTTAAAACATTTTGTTCCTTCGCATATTCACGGATGTCCATTTTTGGACCATTGCCATATAACCTAACCAACCAACCAAACATCGCAAATTTAAATACATTTTTTTAATAAATTAACTAAAATAATGGATATCATAAATGATTATTCATAAGTTGTGAAAATGTTTTTCTTTCTAAAAAATTCTAATTACCCCTCAATGGAAATAAGTTTCTATACTTTTAGAATTATTTATAAAATGTGAATGGAATCATTGTATGCATAATAAATTTGTGCTCGTCAGACATACACACACATTTTCTACAAAAAAATAGAATTTACACAGTTCCCGAGATTTTAAAGAACCAATAGATGTTTTTAGATTTTTTAAAAACTTTTGGTGTTATGTCGATGGTATAGCACTGCTATATCATCTAGGATTCGAAACAATAACAAACAGTTGTTTACAAAATTTACCAAATATTCATATTTGTTTCCTTTATTAATTCAGGGGATTTCGTGTTATGGAAAGAAATAATAAAATTAAAATTGAATAAAATGATAAGAATAACTATGTAAAATATTTCTTAAAAAGTAATTTCGTAAATATTTATAAATTTCATTCCTTCCTACATTTTTATTTTCTATTTTCTATTTTCTTACATCACAATGCACTCATTACAAACAATACTTTTCCAAAAAAAAAAAAAATGCCCATCTTCTTCAATAAAATCATAAATAAATTTTTTATATGAAGATTTGAGGCTTTTATTTCTTAAAGTTATATATAGTACTTAGCAATACAGAGTGTTGTTTACCCATTGTTTTGTCTTATTTTTATTTATTTTGAGATAATCCAGACATTGTTGAATATCTATCAGAGGCACATGATGCTAATTCGTTAATACCTCCGTTCTCTTGTATTTTGCATCTTTTTTCCTGAGATTCCACAGACGGCAAGAAGAGAAAATATTAAATAATACATAAAATAAGAAAAAAATACCAAATAATAAATAAGCATATAGTTATTCGATCACTTAAAATTGGAATACCACAAAATAAAATATTTTAAAATAAAATCTTCTAACGTCACTGAATGATTAATATTTTAAAAGTTTGTAATTATATTTTTAGTATTAAATTAGGCAGCACTTATAGATTCATTCTTTTTCTACTCACATTTTTAATGATGCCACTTTATATTTTTTGTGTTTGTTTTAAATGTGTTAAAATTTTGTGGGATTTAAGAATTCATATATAGTTTCTTTTCATAAGTCGCATATTACTACCAATTTACTCAAAAGACTCATTTATTCCTACACGAATATAATGCACTGACTTATAAAACTACTTGGAATTAAGTTATAATCTCGTCAGTAATATTTAAAAATAAATTATACATATTTTAATCTAAATTTATAAAAAAATGTTTCCTCTTTTTTGGTTTTCATCAACTGTGTAATAATAAATTCAATTTCATTATATTTGACTTATTTTTTAAGCTGAAAGTTATAAAGAAAGCATTGTGAGTACATGATCCTTCTTTTAATCCCACTAGTGTTTTAGAATATAAGACTTAATATTATCAAACTTGTTTAATGACGATTATTTATCGACTTGCTTATAATAGAGCAAAATAAGTAACTTTTTAATACTTTTAGTCAAATAAAATTAATTTAAATATATTTTAGAGAGCCTTTGTATTAGAAATCTGCAACAGACGATTATTTGATCACATTGTAATTAGTTATACAATAATAATCAATCATGAAGTTAATAATAATTTAATTAACAAATATTTATATAAAAATAGATATATTTTGTTTAAAATGCACTAGTTTATTTTCTATTTTTTTAGCATGGTAAATTGTTTTCTGATATATGAGGTCGCAGGGGTTATCAGTAAAAGCATCAATATTATAACACCATCAATGTCAGTATAATTGCTAATAATATACAGATTCTTATGAAGATCTATTGTGCTTGAATATAGTTACTATAGTACGTAAAATTGTTAAGATTGTTAAGATTTCAATGTTTTTAAGAGAAATAATACGTAAGGTATTGAAACTTGTATGGGGGGGCCTTCTGTTTGGTCCTTTTATTTAAAATATGAGGAACTATTTTATTAATTAGTTGCGTTGCACTCACTTTGCGCTTTGTTTTGCAGACAAATACCCATTTCCTCCATTTCGCACAAAAAACCTAAATAGTTCTAAAATTGATGGTCGTAAGAAAAAATATATTATCCACACATTGGTTTTCAAAAAAATTAAATATATATTTACAATAAACTAATTATCTAATGGATAACTTGACTTAAGAAGTGTTATGAAAAGGAACATTTAAAATACATGGCTGAAAGAACTAGAACTTATCATCAAAGATTATTTTTAGTAGTTACAAAGATCATAAATTTTCAGAAAAGTTAGCACAATATATCCTTTACAGTACACACCTCATACAATATTGAGTTTCATATAAAAAATGTGATCTTTCCCTAGGCACAAATGTTACGTTTTAGTAATTTAATGAATACTAAAATGATAATGATTTCAATCAGGGAAATAAATTGTTGTAACATATTTATCAACATGAAAATTTTACAATTAAATTTTACTATGCATTCAAAGTCGATAAAGTATAGGCTTTAATTTGTGTAAAAAGTTAGTATAGGTGTTAAATGCATTCCTTGTATTCAAATAAAATATTTTTCTATTTCAGGAATTTAAATGTCTCAAATTTTAGTATAAAAATGTAATCAAATTTGTATAAATAAACATAAATATTTTTGTGGAATATTTGAGTAAATTAATATATAATACGAGTTATTTTGATTATGTCATTAGTGTTATTTGATTGTTAGAAATTTATGAGAAAGAATAGATAATAGATCTAATAGTAAGAAATCGATAAATGCTGCACAAACCAATTTTTCATCAACCTTAATCAGTTTCATAAGCATATTGTAACTTACTATATAATATTTTCTTCAATCTTGTTTATAGGTTTATTTCCAGTTTATAATTAAAAACCTTTCATGGAAAATTAAATTATAAGAACTAGAAAAGGAAATTTATTTCTGCATAGGAATTCTATTTTTATTATTATTTATCTACCTGTTTCTTCTCACAAATATTACTTTGAAATTGGTTGCTTTACAATTTCTTACCTAATTTTGTTTTTACTTATTTTTGTATTTTTTATTTGTTTTGTTCCTATTTACGCCGAAATTTGTTAATACAAACATAATATTTTAACCTTTTAAAAAATCCCCATAACAGTTACATTTTTCGGCTGATTATTTCATTTAATCAAGAATTATTTCAAGTGGCTGTAAGATAAAGTGTTTAGCTTCAAATAATGAATGGAATGAAATATTTGTAAATTAATCCATTTTCATGTTTATTACGAAAATATGATTTGGAAAAACTGTTTTTCATAAAGATAATTGAGAGTTATAGTGCAAATTCTTACTGAGTTATTTGATTCAAAAGTTTGCATTATTCATCTTTGCATAGTGGAATGAGCTAAATTTACTTTGATGTGAGAATATGATAAAAGTTTGTAGAATTATTGATTAAATATTATTTTTAATCATTTTTTGAGTAATATCTCCCGTAAGTACTTATTAGTTGAAATATAAATTTTAAATTGTGTTTCGATTTTATGTACTATATTATAGAAACTGCTTTCCTTATTCAAACATTAAATTCGACATTATAATCATGGCCCTCAAAGATTATTCACTTTTTGCTTCATTGATAAAATTGTTCTAGTTAATTAAATGTTTTTGAATTTAATTTTGATATTTGGATTAAAAAATTAACAATATTTCATGATTTAAAAGGAAAGTGAAGTTGTGCTTAGTTTAATTTATAACTTGAAAATTGTGTTAAATGAAAAAGTGTTTTATATTTTTAAAATACAAACCAATAATGTAAAATGAATAATTGGATTTTAACAAAAACACAGACCAGTTACGATTACATAAAATATTAGTTATATAAATTAACCTAAGTTCTAATTCAGAAATCATTTTTTTCTTACAGAAATGTTTGAGACAAAATCAATTTGAGAGTAGATTTTTGTATATTTTACGTTGGAAATTTTTAATAAAAATTTTCAGTTTAAACCTTCCCTAAAATACCATGCATAATCATCCAAAATAAGCAGAACATCAGTCAGAATTTCTGGTAAATTTGTTTTAAATTTATAATTTTATTTTAAGTCCATTTATTTATTCCTTAAAAATAGATAGTTAAACAATTTACTTTTTAAATTTAAAATCGTGGAGAATTTACAATGAATGAGAAAGTACTTTTCATTTGTATTTTGTCAGTGACTGACAAAAGAAAGTACTCCCTACAACAATATGTATTATCATAAGAAATCGCCATGTAGAAATATTACACCTTTAAGAAAATTAGGTAGATTTTTGTGTGTTGTATTATATGTATAAGGTTTATATTTATTCATTATAAGTCGTACTGATCAGCATATAACTAGTTGTATCTGAAATTTGTTTGCGAAGATTAAATAGTATAGTTCAATATTTTAAGGAGAGTAATTTATAGTGTTCCAAATGTTATATATATATATATATATATATATATATATATATATATATATATATATATATATATATATAGCCTTTTTCAAATATTCCTAACAGAAGCTTTACAGCTGACAGAGCTTAGTTTATAATCATATTTTTAATCCAAAAATATAACAATCCATTTAAAATAAAAGAAATGATTCATAAATGAGTGTACGAATAAACTTTTGGAAATCCTATGCCAAAAGACACACTTAAAGACTATATTTGATTAAAATTTCATCGATTATTAACAAGAATATCAAAATAAGTACTATAAAATCATTCAATATTATAAAAGTTTATTAAGAAATATTTTAAAATAGTAAAAAATTCAATAACAATAAAGCTTTTTAAAGATTGCCCAAAACTACTTAAATAGATTCGTATATTTTTTCATCTCCAGCAATAAACAATACACAACCAATTAAAATATTTTTGAAAGTCCACACGCCAATGTGATTTTCCTGAAAGCAAAAGACAATACAATATTATTTAACTTAATTAAGAATAACATTCAAGT
Source organism: Latrodectus geometricus (assembly GCA_026290005.1). NCBI lineage: Eukaryota > Metazoa > Arthropoda > Arachnida > Araneae > Theridiidae > Latrodectus > Latrodectus geometricus. The sequence continues at coordinate 6,332 of JAPDSC010007217.1, read as the reverse complement.
GCCTCAAACAGCTCAAATTATGTACTAATCAAAAAACCTTCAATGTAATGAATTATACCAACTGCAAAAATTCGGATATTTATAAAAGGAAAAATAAGTTTTCCATTGCCGAATCTCATCCATTCAAATTTTTTTTCAACCAATGTCAAGAATAATGAATAAAAATTTCTTACAGATTTACGTATGTAAAGATTACAATCTAATTTATTGAATTAAAGATATTTACAAGTAGTATAAATTTGACAGGTTGAAGGATGCGAATGTGAGAAAATGCAGTGGTGTCAATAAGATCTACAAGCCAGTAAAATCATTTGCACTTAAAGTATGCTCCGGTAATCAATTAAAAAATGGAATACATGCATTGTCTACATCATAATTAAACATTTTAAATTTCAATAGTTATATATAATACCTATTCTAAACATTTTATTTATAACTAATGAATATAACATATTTATATTATTATATATAATATATATACCACCCAATTCAGATGCTGCTGCAAGTGAATAACAGAAAGTGAATATGCGCAAATAAGCATTTTGTAATCTTGTCGCTATAATTCTTTAAAAAATTCCTGATTTTTCTCTTGTAAGGTTCTTAATACAAATATGTGAAAACTGTCAGTATTTATAATAGTGTTGATCTGTATTTCCAAATTATCTATGCTAATGTGTATATGCATAGAGTCATTAGATATTTAAAATTTGATTCAACATGTTTTATTGTGATTAGAGGTGAAATTCTTATGTGGCATTTAAGTTACATTTCGCAAGTTGAATATATTTTTGTTGTATCATTTAGAATAAATATCTACATTGAGAAAAATTATACATTTATGCTTAGACTGTAGAATATGTGAGGCCCATTCTTTCAGTTGACAAATACAGGTTTTTTTTTCTTTACACATCAGATGAGAAGGCCAAAACATACTTTTAGTCATGATTATTCAATAATTAGAGATTCATTATGTAAAATTGCAGTTTTGTTCATTTTTAAAATGAATAAAAGCATTTTGATCATTTGTTTCGCCTTTATTTCGACTTTTATTTCATATAACATTTTACTGCAAAACAATATTTTACAGCTTATTTAAATATAAATCTCAAATAGCATATAACAACTTTCATTGTTATAATTATATAAAGATACAAGTTTAAATTTAAGTCGAATAATATTACATTATAAACCATGTTCATTATTGAAATAACTTAGATAAATGTACTGCTTTAATGAAAGACATTTAAAATGTTCGTGGTGCTTCATATTAATGTACTCTTAAGCAAATATGATTTTGTAAGCCTTTTGTATATTTTAATTCAGCAAGAATTTGTATACCCAGGATGCTATTGTGATATATTATACTATTTTAATTATATTTAGAATTAAGAAAACCACCTACAGCAATTATATTTCAAAATATTTGTTATAATTATGAATACTGTTGTTGAATAGAATAAAATAAAGTTAAATTACATTTAAATCAAAAAATTTTATTAATTTCTCAAGTATGCTTTGTGAGATACCTTTCAGATTTCACATGCACAATGTAAGAATGTAAATGTTTATGTTACCTAAATAAAACACAAAAGAATAATTACTAAAAGCAACCTCAATTAAGATTGTTTTGTAACTCAATGACATTAATTAATTAAACTACCATACGATTACATATTATCACAAATATAATTAATCAAAGAATCTTTCATTTGCTTTATTTATTGTATTGAATCATCTAATCAATCTTCTGCATTAATTTGCTTAGTTTCTTCTTAAATTCATCTTGATGTGATTGTTATCATAATTAAAACAAATATAATCAGTTTTATAGTTATAAATATTTATTTCTCTTTTTAAAAATTTTAAAACAAGTTTATAGCACTTTCTAAAATTGCATTTTCAAAGAAATTTAGAACTAAAGTTAATTCATTTGTGCAAAATAAATACGGACTTTGCCCTTACGAAAATATAATTCTATTTTACATGTGCATTAAGATTTCTTTCAAATTAAACTCAAGCTGTTGCGCATATAATATGGATTTTTCATTTCATTTCATTTAAAAGTTTCTTTAAAATTTAGTAATTATGAAACGAAGTTTTGAGGCAGAAAAATGAATGAAACGCTTTATTTTTAATTTTGATATCCATTTGTTTTGGTACAAGGAATAAAAACAAATAAGTTAATAAAGATGAGTGTTTTAATTTAAAAAAAACTAAAGATTTTCAAATTACTTCAATCAAACAATTGCATAGATTATTTTAGAATCTAAGGAAATGTTTTTGAATGAGATTTAACATTTTATAGTTTTTATAATTTAAAAAAATAAAGCTCATATTTATGGTATCGTATACATTTTTTTAAGAAATTAATAAGTCATTCACATTGTTTAATGTATGTTCACCTATAAATATATTAAATATGAATTTTGTATGAAAAAAGAAAGTTGCAAACATTTGCAGTGTTTTTGAAGCAAAATAAAATGTACAGCTAAGATTTTATTTGTTTATTTATTTCTTGATGGCAACAAAAATATGAGTTTCTGATGATACATCAAAAATTGTATTTAAATAGCTTTGACTGATATCAAGTATTGAGTTAGAGCTATGATATTTTTCATTTCAATCAGACAAAAACTATCAAAAAAGATATAAAATTTTAAATGATCTGATTGATCATGGAAAAATTAATTATTTAATAAAAAATTAATATGAAGTGGATTTAAGCTGAATAATTTTTTTAATGAGTTAGTCATAACAAAATGTATTAGTGCAAAGAATTATTATAAGTCGCATGATTTTTAAATTGTTTTATCTATGCGTTTTTGAGATTGTTTTCCGCATAGAATTTAAAGTATACCTAGACAAAAGTTGAAATTAATAATATTGCAAAAAAAAAAAAAAAAAAAAAAAAAAAAAAATCACAAATTGAAAAATTAAATCTCATTTTTTTATTATATCTGCTTAATAGTTTGTATTTAATGACCAAATTTATATTGCATAGCAGTAAAGAATAAATGTCTCTCAATGTATGAGCAAGAAAAGAAATTTTAAATTAAATCAGAAATCTGTGAAAATTAAGTAAGAAATAATTCAAAATTATGATTATCATTATATTAATTTAGATAAAAAGTGTGGGTGAAACTTTTTAATCATATACTTAAAGATTATTCTAACAATTACTTCCGCATATCCTAAACACAATATAAATAATTTTGTCCTTAGGATATGCTGAAGTATTTTATAAAATATTTGGCTTTTAAAGCACGATTATATATTTTCCATCAAAACTGATGTAATATTAGTCTTATTGACAATTCATGGTTTATTTCCAATAGCATATCTGATACTGGGTATTAAGGATAAACTTCAATTAAAAAAAATAAATATATTTAGTATTAAGTTTCATTATTACTTAAATTTTATCTTCTTATTTTAAGATATTGTTTTGGAATCATTGCTTTATGATTTAAAAACATTTGCAGTTATAGTTATGAATGTTTTCTAACATCCTGTAATTAAACAATTTTGTTTTTATTATGTCATTAATGCAGGTAAGGTATTCATAACCATCAAAATTTTTGTTTCTTATTTCTAATGACGGCCACCCTTGAACAAATAAGTACATTAGCCCACTTGCCGCAACTAGGCCGGAAACTACTGTTCATTTTATCGTTACCTGGTGGGCACCTGTGAACCAAGTTACGGAGGTAAGTAGCATAGCCCACGCCACACCACCACAAACCCGTTTATAAGACGGGTAACATTCATCCATCATCTGAGTAAAGGACAAGAAACACAGAGGGAGAAAGAGAAAGTACATCCATGCCCGAGCCGGTATTCGAACCCAGGTCCTGCCCATCCGTAGTCAGTTACGCTAATTACTAGACAGGTGGGCGGCACCATCAAAACTAATATACTTAATATCGTTATTTCTTATATTTCCTTTAACAAATGTTCAATTGCATTGTCTTAGTTATGAGCCAAATATAAAATATTTTGGTAAATTAGAAATAAAAAAAGAGTGTTGTACGTTTACTTTTGCGTTTATTAGTTATCACAATTTTTTGTGTGCAATAAAAATTAAAATATATAATATCAAAATAAATTGGAATTGTATGGGTTTTCTTTTTCATATTAAGAGAACGTTTAATCTTAAAATTAGATTTAGTTTTTTTTCGAGCTAACGTTATGTAAAAAAAGTAACGATAAAGAGACAATGTTAAGAAAATGATAGATCGCAATAACGTTTAAGCAACATTTTATACCACAAATTAATAAATGGTGACATAATGTCTTAAAATTGGATTATATCTAAATATTTTCATACTTCAAACGAAATATAATTGATCGAAATTTCAAAAGTACAATGAATTAATAATAACTTACTAATAAAATAAGTTAATATTAAATGCTGTGGCTAATTCACAGTATTTAATTGCTACTTTAAAATGTTGTTATTGTATAATAACAATCTTATATTATATGTTATATTATTATGATAAAACTATATTATATGTCAGTATCAAATTCCCAAAACAAACAACTAAATACTGTATTGTATACTTGTTTCCGAGAAAAATTAATGTAACCAAATTTTTATATTCATTACAATTTTATAATCTAATATGCAAAAAATTTAGAATCATTATACATAAATATTTATTAATTTGTAAAATTAACTTTGCTTGATACAACGTAAATAACCTTTAAATGTTATTTGCTAATGCAAATATGTAAAATAAGCTGTTAAAAAATGAATTAAATTTATAAAATTGTACAAAAATAAATGTCAGTTTTTAAGTTTGTAATTACTCAATAAGAAATGTCTTTGCCATTTTAAAATTATATTTTCTACCAGTCATTACATTGTAACCAACAATTTGTAGACTTTTGCATTTCTTAATAAGCAAGTTATTTAAGATATGTGTTACTTTATTATGAAAATTTTCTAAATTTTTCAGGTTTTAAATTGTAATTGAGATATTTTATGAGTAAATTATAGAATTTTCACACAGAAAAAGTGAGCGAAAAACTATATTTATTATTATTATTAAAAATGTTGTCTGATTTATTGACAAGCAATTTAGAATTTCATTTAAATGTTTTGCAGAATTTATCCTTTAACTCTTTATACTAGTACGAGAAAAAAAATATATCTGGGTTTAAGCATAAAAAGAAATACTATAACACGTTTTTTATGGTTAATAATTGTAGCTTTTTTATTCAAATAATTGAAGGCTAAAAAGATGGTTTTTTTTTAAACTTAGAGCAAATGGTAATGAATTTAATTTCATCATAAGGTAACATAAACATAGTGCTTACATTCTTCTGAGAAGCAAAATTCCCTTTCAAAAGATATTTTTAGTATCTACCATAAATTAATTATTAACTTTTCATTATTTTGGCAGCTTAAATATATTTATCATATTAATAAAATGTGCAGCATTTTGGTAACTAGAATAAAACTATCACTAAATACTATTAGCTACTTAAAACTAAATACTAGTAGCAACATCAAGAATGAATTAAAAAATATATTATGTAAAACAAAATCTGGTATATTAGATATCAGTAACTATATTTTATAAATATTTGTATACAAATTTATATTGAGAGCAATTCTGATTTTTCTTGTTCTGAAATGATTTTATTATGCATGGAAAAACTCTAAGTTTATTTCAATAAAATGATTCAAGTGTTTATTTTTTTTTTCATTTCTTCAATCTTTACTAAAAGAGAACTTCACTTTAAGCAACTAGATGAGTGATTAAAAATCGATATTTATTTCTAAGAGGCTAGTTAATCAAATTCCGTTCAACCTTAATGGTCAATTCATTGCCTTTAAACTCATATCTTTACAGCAACAATAATTAATGATTCATTAAAGTGTATTTAATAGGTAGTTAGAGCAAAGCTAAAATCCGTGTGACAGCTCTAAAAGTAAAAGTAATAACTTAAATAAATACCACAAACAAAAGCCTAAATTCAAAGAAAGAAAAGAAAGATTTAGTATCATAAAATAAAACAAATAAAAGTCTTAATATATATCTTACACAGGATGCTTGTAAGATATTTTCTTGTAAATAGCCTAGGATTTTTCAAGGTTGTAGGCCATATTCATTTGTCGTAAAAGAAAAAAAATACACTTAAAAGTCTGAAGCATTCAATATGATAGGTGTACATGCAGATGGTATAATTGAAATAACTATCTCTTTGTCGTAGTGCAAACGACATAAAAGGAGCCGCAGAGGAAACAGATGTTTGATTGTAAATAAATTCTGTAAAAATTCCTCTCGGCAGTAGTTTTTAAAATATAAAAGAAAGGAAACATA
>JAPDSC010007210.1:0-13916 GCA_026290005.1 Latrodectus geometricus | reverse complement strand
TATTACTTTCACAGTTTTTTACTGTTAAACGTAGTTAGCTTAGATTTGAATTGAAACAATGCAAGCACATTTCAATAGATAAATTACTTATTCAGGCCACTGTTGCAAAGGTAAAACTGTGTTAAATCAGGTTAACCTAAGAAGCATTATTTACACGTATTTGAGGGATCTGCGATTGAGCACACCAGAAATGTTATTTATTTTTAGTTCTACGCGTTTTGTCACCCCATTAGCGGGTAATCACTTTTTTTTTTTCATTGTTCTTACTTATTACAAGGTTTTCTTTCCCTAATGTATGTTGACATGGCTATCTTAGTAAAAACCAATCTTTGATCTCGATCTTGGCAGAACGCAAAGAACTCGTTGCGGGACACATGGACGACTAATGCTGAACCCTGGATTATCATATTAACTAAGTGCTATTTCAATTTAACTGTATAAGGAAGCATTTCCTCTTGAATAGTGGAATAAAAATCTGAAATAAGATCAGAATATTACTACATAATGCTTTTGGTCAAAATTCGCTTCTGTGTAAACACTACAATTGTCAGACTTAAATTCAGAGACACTGTGAGAACTTATGCTTATTTATCTTACATTGTGATGCTCCTTTTGGTATAAAAATTTGAGGCTGATTTTAGATTATAATTCCACAGCCTTTAACACATTAAAAATGCATTAAATATCTATCGTTGTAACTCTGAGATTTTGCATCTTTCTTACTAAGATTCAGATTTTGACAGCAGTCAGAATTCCACTGGACGTGGTACGCCTATTCATTTTATACGATATACCAGGTTAACCTCCAAATTTTCCTTCTCTGATCTAACCATTCTTTTGACAATGGATGATCCATGTACCCTGTACTGGATGTACCATGTACTGATAGGAAATGAGCAGTATCTGGAAAACAACTTGTAAATACACTTTAATTTATGACAAGTGGAGATGCTATGTAAACAGTCATTTGCCGACAAACATTTAAAGCTATTAATGTTGTAGCGTTATAGCTGATGATGATATGTTGTTGTTTTTGTCGTGTGTCAGCCAGGCTGACAATATGGGGTGCGCTGCTCCACTTTTCCAACTGAACCATATTTGGTGTGGAGTCCGACTTCCTCAGTACACACATGCCATAGGTACCCGTTTATAGGGTAGGCAACCATTCACACACAAAGAAAGGACAAAGACAAGAAAGAGAGAGAGAGAAAGTACATCCATGCCCGAGCCAAGATTCGAATCCAGGTCCCACCCTTCTGTAGTCAGGTACGCTAACCACTAGACAGGTTGGGCGGCAGCTGATGATATACATGATGGAATTAAAAGATGGAATTTTTCATCTTTATCTTGTAGAGTACCGTGTTCTACTTAATATTATTTAGCTGCTTAATTTAAGTTAAAAATATGTTTCACTCAGAATTTATCATAATTGTGATTTTGAAATATGGTTCTCGTATAATAAAATTCTTTACTCCATTTAACACAAGAATTTGTGCTAATTTTTTAATTTCTACGAGGACTCGTTTTTGTGAAAGCTAAGAAATTTTGCAGGTTTTAATACATAAAAATTAATAAGTTTTACACCTTTAGATTGATATGCATGAGAAATTGTTTATTGCGATATAAATATTTACGTTTGGGTAAAATCCTAGGAGAGCCCACATCCTTGGTGATAAACTGAAAAAAGCGCCAAGGTGGAACAAAATGGCAAAATAAGAATTCCAGAAATAGTTAGGTATATCCGTATCTACTGTATCAAAGTACAATTACCAGACTGGGGAAGTTTATCACCAACCAAAAGTATTCGCGCCAAAGATGTGTGCTTTGCTAGGATCCAACCGAAAGTTTTTCTACTAAGAAATATTTTTTCCTAATCATAATTATAATGAATACATAGTATAATTAAATTTTAAATGATTCTGTTCTTAATTACATGTTTATCATTTCAGATTACCTCAAAGCAAAATTTGTTTCAATTTCGATTGCCAATCATTACTGAAATATCTACTGTAGCTTCGAAAAAAAATGTATTTATTTAATGGGTCTGTTGATATCGCTCTGAAGTAACAAAATTTTGATGATCTAATTTGCATAGAGGTTTTAAATTATTTTGTACTTTTAAAACATTTGCGTTATATGTACAAACAAATATATATATTTGAGCTTTTAAACCGGTTAAATTGCGCTTTAGATCCCTTACTTCGCCAACTCGCGAATTTGAAGCGCTTATTCGCCCATGCTCATTAATTACTCTTTTGTTTTAGCCTTTTCCATTGGTCACTAATTATGTTTCACTTTGAAACAGCGGTAGAATTTTCACCATGTCATCGGCGATTTTAAAAACGCGCCAAGTAGGGGATCTAAAGCTTATTTTTACCTTTTCACCCAATCAAGTTATTCCATTTAATAATTAAGTTGGTCTTGATTAAATTTTAAATAATTTGTTTTAACTTGAATTAATGATTTTTTTTTTTTTTTTTTTTTTTTTTTTTTTTACTTTATTGTTGTCACGCTTAAAAAATGTCTTAGAAATTTATGAAATTATACGAGGATCACTCTGAAATATTTGAGATACAATAGATTTTTAAAGTTATACTTACAAAATTTTAGGTGTGTTCAAAGTAGTCTCCTCCAGCATCAATGCAGTTTTGTAGACAAATTTTCCACAGATTAAATGCCTCGCCATTCATTTCTTGGGATAGATGAAAAAAAATTCATTTTTAGCCACATCAATCTCTTCTTCTGAATGAAAACGTCGTCTACGTAAGTTTTTTTAGATTAAAGAATAACAAAAAGTCGCACATAGCTAGATCAGGTGAATATGGCGGATGTTCGATCACTTTAATTTGTTTTTGTTTAAGAAACTCAACTGTTAATCTGGCTGTATGTGAAGATGCGTTGTCATGGTGAAGCATTAGCCCCATAACATTCAGTTCTTGTAGAATTTCTGGAAGACATTTAGTGATATACCAGTTTGCTGTTACTGTCTTCTGTCCTTCCAGCTTGATGGCTTTGACCAATCCCGTATTTCTGACCGTTCCCGTATACATCACTTTTTTCAGTGCCCGTTGTTTTTTCACCAGTGTCGGCGTGAGATCATCTTCAAAGACCCATAATTTGCTTTCTTGACGTGTTGAAACGTCAAAAATCGGTATGTACGTTTCATCACCTGTTACAATTTTAAAAATGATGCGGTGTCCACCATCATTTAGCAATCAAAGGGTTTCTATACTGATTCTGACACGCTCCTCTTTTTGATGCTCAGTTCGCCCAACGGCAAACTACTTTTTTCATATGTAATTTTTCATGAATGATTTTGTGTATGGCTGCGGATCCAATGTTAAGTTCCTTCTGTATCATTTGATAGGTACAGCAATTATCACCCATTAACATTTTTCGTAAGGCAGACACATTATCCGGGATTAATGAAGACGGCGGCCTTCCTGTGTGTTCTTCATCCTGAAGAAAATTGCGACCTTTTCTAAATTCTCTAAACCATCTGAATACAGTAGCACGAGCTGGAGATTCATCACCAAATGCTAATTGCAACCATTGAACGCATTCTTCTTAATTTAATCCTGCTTTAAAATCGTAGAAAATCATAGCGCGAAAATGTTCTCGCATCAACTCCATTTTTCTCTTCTGTTTAAAATTTTTTCTACGCTAAATGAGTTGAAGTAAGTCAGTAAAAAATCGTCTTCTGTGTTAAAATACTTTGTATTGTAAAATTAAGCCGTTGTTTTTATTTTGTAAATTCTCGTCTGCGCGTATTTCAAAAATTTCAGAGTAACCCTCTTATTACTTAATCGATAACTGTAAATGTATTTAAAAGTTGATTGAATAATGTATATTTTTTTTTCAATTTCTATAAAATATTTTAATATGTAAGAGGTTGATAAAGCTCAATTCTAAAAAAAAAAATGTACTTCTATAGTTTTATAGTTATAGTAAACTTTTCTTTGGTGTGGTGTCTTTATTTCTCTCACACAACATAAAAACATGAGTATTTCTGTTTTTGTGTGTTCGGTACTATTTTCTGCATAGCAGATATTTCAATGGAAAAGTATTTAGGTATAAAAAGCGAAGTTACATATAGACATAAATTAATCTTGATGGAAATATTTTCCTTAGATAAAAAGTTAATAACATTTATGAAATAAGATTAAAATACTGTATGATCATCAGAATCATATTAGTTTAGGGAAAAAGTAATCCATTATTTTTTCGGTAGACGTCTGTAGTGATCGATATCTCGTCAGGTATATATCAAACAATTTCAGATTTATGCTCGTTGGAAAAGTGACATTTGACACAAAAATATCCTCTTGCGGTTTTTTGTTTGATTAATTCAGTTACGAGTACAAGGTTTTAAAATTGGAAGACAACAAACAGAAAATTCGATATATTTTCGTTTTTCTCTTGTAACGGCGAAAAAGATAGCCGGGTGGCTAAAATTGTGAAAGGTATTTATCGTCCTATATAAGACTATAAGAACCAGTTACAATTTTTGTTTCGTCGATTCCGTTCGGGTATTTTTAATGTTGAGATGCACCTCGCATGTGGATACAGCATCGTCGAAAATGTCTATAAAATATCAAAAATGATCGAAGTTAACCGCATGTCAGCAGTCGTAACGCGCAAGACCTAAAAATCTACATGAAAGCTGTTTTAAACCTTTTTACAAAGCGAATCCAAAAGAAGTTACATAAAGTTCATATAAAAATAATGGATTTCTCTTTCCCCAACCTAATATATTGAAAGTGAAAGGAAAACGTGAAAAGTGAATGTAATTATTATTTCATAATCTTAAAAATTTAATACTTTGCTTTATAAAAAGAAATAGATTTGCTTGTTTATTAATGCAGTTCTTCAGGGGGAACATCAAGTATCTTCTGTAATCTCTTCATTTGGGTAGAATGACTTAAAGGGAGAAAGAGCTCAGGGGCGTACCTCGTCATGTTGTACTTGTTCAATGGTACAAAATATGTGGATTTGTTTAATAACTTAAGGGGTCTGTTTCCTCAAAACAAATTTTGAAATGAACTTCAACGTCATCTAGCACTGTTGTTTTGGGTCGCTTTTACAAAGACTTGAGAAACTGATTGGTGAGTTTTAACTGATTAGCCACACCAAAGCACCTTTTTACAAAGAAAAGATAGTTCCTAACTCAATAGGGCTGAAAAGGGGGTATGAGCTGGAGATCACCTAACCGCTTAGGGGTAAGGTGTCATTAACCCTCCCCACCAGCCTGTTTCGACGCAGATTTTCCCGACATATGTGGTCCGTTTGCCTTGAAGGCTGTTTGTCCTCTTTTGAGGGTTCACAATCGCCCCAAAGTATTTCTTCCTGGAACTGTATGTCAATAAGTCTGGGAAAAAGTGCTTGTTCAAACGCTTCTGAAATCTCGCACGGGAAATGTCCGTTGATGATGTATCGAGCATTGAGAGAGAATAATCTACTCGGAGATTCTGAGAAGAAATTATTCTTTTATTTACTGTCATAGTTCAACTTTCTGTGTAGTAAAAAATATTATGCAGATGCACAACGAAAATTGAGCAATTTTGCTATTATTATTCATTAAATGTTAAAAAAAAAATTATAAATATTCAAATTAAATTAAAAACAAAAAATGCATTGAAAATATATTTATTATTTTATTTTTCTGGATTTAGTTTCAAATCAATTGCTTTAAGTGGGAAGAAGGCTACTTAGGAAAACAAAACACGTTTCTCTTCTAGTATTTCACTTTTATAATTGACAAAAAGTGAATTTCTTATCTGTTTCAATAAAGAAAAAAGTAATTTATTAATTTTTTAATAACTTTTTTTTCTTTATAAAATGGCTTTGACTTATATTTTCTATCAATAATTTTTGTAGGAATGGAAAGTCTCCCTGCAGGAATTAAAGCAATCTTATTTGGATTAATCAAGCATATCGAAGTTGTTTTCTCGATATATTTCGAAGTAAATTACAAATTTTAAAAGCAGTACAAACTAATACGTAAATCATAGGAATTGTATCTTTGCTCACATTCAGGAAACTAGTTCTTACAGGCATCAATTTTACATTCATTTTTTTCTAAAATTGTTTGTACTATTAATTTTAATTCAACACACACACACACACAATATTGGAGTTACATACATTTTGTAAAAAGTAGTTTCGCATCCATGCAATTTATTTTTGAAATGATTTCATCATAATTTATAGTTTTGCTATAAAATATACATTTTAGAAGCCAGAAAATGAAAATGTTTCATACCGTATATTTTTTATGTGTTGGTATTATAATATTTGTTAGTAAACTTAATATTAGTTTTCCATTAAAAAGATAACTAATTAGAAATTATAATTTTCAATAATTCTGAGTGCGTATTTCTGATTTAGACCAAAATTTATAGCAAAATTATTAAAAAATAAATCATTTATTGATTTAAATTTCGAAATAATTACATACATATTTATAAAATTGTAACCATGTGTTCTTTTAACAGTATATTACATTATAAAAAAAATGCAAAATATTTTTTAAATGTAATTTTTATTCAATATAAGACACATTGAATAAAAATTAATGTATGCTCTAAAGATGCAATATGAAAAAAAATTTCTTCAAAGGTGTGCATTTAATATAAAATAGACTGCATTAGTTCAACAAATATGATAAGAATACACATGCGTGTGTGTATTCTTATTACATTAATGTGATAGAAATTGCATGTGAAATGTTAATTCAGAAACACAATTATACTCTATAAAATAATCCTCGCAGAACTTCCACAAATTACACAATTTGTGCTATATATAAAACAAAAATGAAAAATTCAACATGCTGTTTAAGAAACAGTAGTTAAAAAATGATATGACGTTGGATAGGCAGACGGAAACTTCGCAGTAAACTAATAAGCAACTCATTCCAATGCTTTTTTGCTCCTATAAATTAAGGCATTTGTAATTTAAATGCTTTAAAACTTTGATTTTTAAAAACAATTTGTTTATTAAAAATATTAGCATAATATAAAATTAATTTTTTAGGATCACGGATATGCATTGCTAATTGTATTTTGGCAAATAATTTAAAATTTCTATTATACTTGAAATATTAATCTTGCATTAAATTAACTGATTCGTCGTTAGCTGTTAATTTCTATTTATTATCGAACATGAAATGTAAAATATTTATTTAAATAATTGTTGATTAAATTTTTAAATATACATGGCAAAGATTTAACATTAATATACGACACTCGTATAGTTTCATACGAGTTTACAAATTATTCATTGTTTTATCTTTTAAAATCCCCAGCTGCCATTGCTGAACATAGCTTTCTTTCTTCAACAGAAAGCCATCACGCTCACAAATATTAGGTTGGGGGAAAAAGTAATCCATTATTGTTTCGGTAGACGTCTGTAGTGATCGCTATCTCGTGAGGTATCTATCAAACAATTTCAGATTTATGCTCGTTGGAAAGGTGACATTTGACACTAAAATATTCTCTTGCGGTTTTTTGTTTGATTAATTCAGTTATGAGTACAAGGTTTTAAAAATGGAAGACAACAAACAGAAAATTCGATACATTTTCGTTTTCCTCTTGTAAAGGCGAAAAAGATAGGCGGGTGGCTAATATTGTGAAAGGTGTTTATCGTCCTATGTAACAACCAGTTACGTACAATTTTTGTTCCGTCGATTCCGTTCGGGTATTTTTGATGTTAGAGATGCACCTCGCATGTGGATACAGCAACGTCGAAAATGTCTATAAAATATCAAAAATGATCGAAGTTAACCGCATGTCAGCAGTCGTAACGCGCAAGACCTAAAAATCTACATGAAAGCTGTTTTAAACCTTTTTACAAAGTGAATCCAAAAGAAGTTATATAAAGTTAACGTAAAAATAATGGATTTCTTTTTCCCCAACCTAAAATAAGTAGCAATGAAGGTCGCGAAGCTTTTTGTCAATTTCTGCTTGGTTAATGACAAAATAATTTCTAGTAATAAATTATTTTAAATTAAGTATTACTTATTAATTTATTTTTAAAACCATTTTTTAATAGTTGTACTAACGAAATAATTGTAGAAAAAACTTTAGAACCAACCGCGAAGTGACAAAGATAATTAAATGCACATTGCACAGGTTAGACCAGTACACGAAATCCAGTACTTTATTATTAAAATCTTAGTATTTTTATTCAAAAATAAGCTGGAATTCACTAAAATAACGGCGATAGACTATTCCTTTATGTAATTCCGATTTCAATATTATCATACAAATAATATACATTCGAAATAAGTTACCTGAATGTAAATTATATAAGGGGAAATGTGAAATTTTAGTTTAATCGATTAAATAATTAAAGACTAGGTTGCTCCGATGTATTTTTGTGGTTATGTAAGCTGTCGAATAAAAACATTTCTAAATATGAATGATGCTCGTATATAGTAGCAGCCTCTCCTTCATGCCCTATTACAGGGGAAATATTGAACTTTTAGATGGTGTTATCATTTGTGTCATTGGTATTTCATTTTAATAATTTTGAAGATTTTGGTTAACTTTCACTGGTTTTTCTACTGATATGCAAAGTGAAGTGGCCATGTCTTCATATGAATCGAATTATACCACTTTAACACAAGGTAATTTTCTAAGATGGGCGTTCAGTAAGAAATTTGGCTGAGCTAATAAACTTGCTACCATCCAGATCGTAAAAGCAAAGTTTTATTATCAGAGCATTGTGTTTACATACGTTTCACAATTCAGGTACTAATGACCTTTTTTACAAAATGCAGCCTATAATTTTGTGTCATCATGCGTTTTTTAAATCAATGAATTAAATTAGCATATTAAAGTTTAATATTCAAAGGGTTGTAGATCATTAATTCTCAACACTGTCCAGTAGCGAACTTTGGCTATGTTTAACATCAAAATATAATTTATCATGGGCTTTATTCCCTGTTTAAGAGTACATAATTTAAACTTTCACAGGTAAAGAGGTAAGGTTTCTAGTTGAGGCTAAAGGATCAATGTTTACATTGGTATTCTTGAATTCAATTAATCATTGCTTTCAATATATTTGGCTACCCATAGAAAAAGCCCCTGCATATATAACCAGTTACTACAATTTAATGATGCGGTCGATATCCGAGCTTTATCCACGACACACCAGCAGAGAGACTATGAACTCTACAGAACTTAGATGGTGTATGATCAACCTCAGTATTAAGAATCCTCAGCGGGTTCGAATATAAATTTCAATGCCTTCTGTCACTAGAGCTTTCTTACTAGTTTCAATTTATTCTAGACATAGAAGAGAATGAGACGATTATATTTGCAATACGTTATTGCAAAAAAAAAAAAAAAAAAAATTATAACTCAAATTACAAGTAATAGAAAACTTGTTTTGTTCGTGTTGCATTGTAAACTAAAACAGTTCTCAATCGAATGAATATTGGGGTAGGGTTTAACTGTTCGTAGTGCTACAATTGTATTCTTTATGTTAATTATCCCAGGCGTAGCTGTTCTAGTCTTCTGTTTAACAATTCATGTGCTATGTTTTAATTTATAAAAGTAAATCCCTCGATTCCTTTTTAGTTAACTGAATTACAAAGAAAAAAAATTGAACTCGTTTAGTTTTATGAAAAGTAAAAATAATTCCTAAATGATGTCAGTATGAAATACTTAAATTAAAAATTAATAGTTTTAAAAATTTAAAGTGAAAGGCTGATTTTAAACAAATTGCCAATCAGTATATCGCATCAAGACGAATGGAATAAAATGCATTCCGTTTGTCTCGTTGTGATATGGGAGAAGCTGGTTGATAGAATACTGGGTAATTAATGTTGAATAAACAACAATAGCCACTTTTTACTGCTTATTCGACCTTAATTATTCTTTTGTTATCTGAAGAGTCATTAAATCAAGTAACGACATCTGAGCTGGCTACTTCCTATTGCGATAAGTTTCGCGATCACCAGTCGCCATTGTGGATCGCGACATAGATCCGGGTCAGTTAACAGAATTCATTTCCCAATTAAGCTAACACAGTATCACATTTAAATGTAATTTCTGATATTATTTTCCAGAGGAAGAAATAATTTCATCTTGAACATAACTACAAATTTAAATTTCCAATCTTTACATCATACACAATTACAGTTATTTAGGAGTGGTTGCTTAATAGTAATTTGTATTTGTTGTATAGAAGTTGTAACTCCAATATCACTTTGTGTCTATATTAGGATCAACTTGACCAGAGCAACGATGCACATCTGAAGTTGAAGTCGAAACTTGCTGAATGTTAAACTGCTTTTTTGCAATCCGGTATTTTTCTTTAGTCAACCAAGTATCCGTTGTATTCATTAATAAAAGTTGGGACGCATCTGGGAGTGGTCCCAACAAGTTTGGTAGTCTTCAAGGTTATTATAAATTACGATCACCCCCTAATTTCGGAGCTACCCAATGCCAAGCTATCCGGGCTTTGTAATACTTTTTTATTTCTAATTGCGGGCACCCTTGAGCAAGTAAGTATATTAGCCCATTGGCTGTAACAAGTCTGGAAACTGCTACTCATTTTATCGTTACCCGGTGGGCGCCTGTAAACCAAGTCACAGAGGTACGAGTAGCGTCACACCTCCACAAACCCGTTTATAGGGCGGGCCACGTTCATCTGAAAGAAGGACAACAAACAGAGAGAAAGTACATCCATGCCCGAGCTGGGATTCGAACACAGGTCCTCCCCATCCGTAATCAGTTACGCTAACCACTAGACAGGTTGGGCGGCGTGCTTTGTAATATCAAAAGGCGAAATATTTCTAGAAGCCAATCATTAAAAATGCTCGAATTCTTTTTTCCAAACTTAATTTTTACAAATAAAACTTTCTTTCTTATTGGAATCATTAATAGTAAATGGAATAAAAATAACTTCGGGTCAAATGAAATTAATGAGCAAAGTTTATTCAAAAGATTTTTCATTTACGGTCAAATTATAATATAGTAGGAAAATTTTGGATTAAGTTTTAGAAAATTTGAAATTAAACTAGAATTCTTGTCTTTGTATATTTTGTCAAAAATCTCTATCTATAAATATATATATATATATTAATACAATTACATCGGCAATGTCAGTTATATGTACCTTACAAGACTCACTAATATATATATTTATATAATTTAACATACACTCTTTAGCAAAAACATCGAAGCACAATCAAAGATGTGGTTGTTTTTAATGAAACTTAATATGTGTATAATTCATGCACAGATAATAAATTTATTAGAAAATAAAGGTCATAGTACCTGTTTAGGGCTCTCGGTACTATTATAGCTACTGATTGTTCAAATTAGTAGCCAGTCGAATCGCCCACGCCAATGCATGCTTGAATTCGTCAAGGGTAAGGATGGTAAAGGATTTTAATGTCCTGTGACACATTCTGCCAGGAAGCGTGTCACAGGATATTAAAATCCTTGTTTCAAGATTATTTTAATTTATGATCACCTCCCTGCTTTCCGCGCTTTGTAATATCAAAAAGCGAAATATTTCAGATCCAGATTGGCAGCTCAAGAGCAACAACTAATTAGTTGTTGCTCTTGATCTGCCATATTTTGTGGTTCCCAAATTCTCACGCCAGAATGCTCAGATTTGAATTTTCTGGTTAGATTTTGCCAGTTTTCCGGATAGACGAGTTTACTTTCTAATTCTTGGGATTTGTATGCTTAATGAAACGGGTAGTTCTATAAAGTGTTGTCACATAAATTGTTTTAAAATTTACTATTCATTAACATTTTAGAAACAATTAACCAGAAAAATTGATATTAAAAATTAATCATATTTATTTCTAAGATTTGAACGATTATCTAAGTAAAAATGTTACAAATGAAAACGCAAACTTTATTCATTTGTTGAATTTTATACTTTTTAAATGGTGCAAATTAAAAAAATTCTACTAGTACAAAAATAAAGTAATTTGCTATCTCAAAGTATATTGTTGCAGATTTATTGTAAGAATTAGATATAAACCCTTTAATTCTTCTCATTAAAACTTTGTATAATTTCAGATTTTAATCGACTCCAAATAAAATTAATAACTATAATTGAAATTTTTTGTTTAGTATGGGGATTTAGAGTTAATTGAGTATTGTACCGGGAACTTTGTCTATAAGGAATTTTAATAATTCATTCTTTAGGAAGAAACTTAATTTTTCAACGAATTCTATATACTTCCTCTGCAGCGAACGTGTTTTCGCTTTTTCCAAATGAACCGACAGCTGAAAATTTTCTTCATCGCTCATGAAAGGATTTAACGTCAAGATTTTATAACTCGTAATTAAAGAAAACTTATAAAATGCATACTGCGCCTTGGAAAAAAAAATTCCATTTCATATCAGTTTCTTACCTTTAAATTAAGCTTGTTTTAAGTTAACAGCATTATTTTTAAGTGAAATTATATTTCTCAGCTACAGTTTTTTAATTTTAAAATATTGGTAGCTGAAAACGTTTTATTTTTATTACTTCACAAATTGAGCATTTATAATTTTATTTCATTCTCTGTATTTCTTTTAAAAAGTATATTAAGAACTTATTCTTTTCTGTTGATATATTAGTTTGGGGAAAAAGAAATCCATTATTTTTACGCGAACTTTATGTAACTTCTTTTGGATTCACTTTGTAAAAAGGTTTAAAACAGCTTTCATGTAGATTTTTAGGTCTCGCGCGTTACGACTGCTGACATGCGGTTAACTTCGATCATTTTTGTTATTTTATAGACATTTTCGACGATGCTATGCGAGGTGCATTTCTAACATCAAAAATACCCGAACGGAATCGACGAAACAAAAATTGTACGTAACTGGTTATTACAGTCTTATATAGGACGATAAACACAATTCACAATTTTAGCCACCTGGTTAGCATTTTCGCCGTTACAAGAGAAAAACGAATATGTATCGAATTTTCTGTTTGTTGTTTTCCATTTTTAAAACCTTGTACTCGTAACTGAATTAATCAATCAAAAAACCGCAAGAGGATATTTTAGTGTCAAATGTCACCTTTCCAACGAGCATAAATCTGAAATTGTTTGAAAGATACCTCAGGAGATATCGATCACTACAGACGTCTACCGAAAAAATAATGGATTACTTTTTCCCCAAACTAATATTATTCTAAAATGATAAGGCCGAAGTAATGAATAGTGCTTCATTGTATAACTTCAGATACAATGAAGCACTTTTTTTCACAATATAACTTCAGATACTATGAAAACAGTTCTTTTTTCTCATCTAATGTCGGGTGAATAGAAAATACAGAATTTTATTTTTAAAAATCGAAGTGATATTCTAGGCGAGAAAGAAATAGATGTACGGATGTGGATCGGGTGTAGGGAATAAAAATATCTTATGAGATAAAATACTAAAATTCCTTTTCCAAATTAAAGATTCAGCATAGAATTCGTTTGAATATTCTCACATACTATTAGCTTCTAGTACATAATCAGTGCTTCATGATCTCGTAAATTTACTCGCAACTTGCTTTGAAATAAATGGAACTCTTATTGAATATGTCGTTCATCAATGAAAAGTCCTCTCTTTGGTTAAGCTATATCAAATGCCCTGCATTTGCGGAGAAGTACCATTTGCTCGCAATACGTTTCAGAATTCTTTTTACGGCCGCGAAATATTACCACTCTTGTAATTTTGAACCATAGTCAAATAACATAGTCGACATCTAAGTTGGCACCATTTTATCCATTGGTATACATTAATGGAAAAACTGACTACGACTTATTGAATTGGCTGCTACAATGTACCTTTTATGTTGGACATACAACATCTTTAAACGCGGACTACAAGAACCGTTATTTTATTTACATATAATTCCGCCGCAGGGCTCGGAGTTGTCCTGATATTCCTGAAATTCCTGATTTTTTA
>JAPDSC010007208.1:0-19158 GCA_026290005.1 Latrodectus geometricus | reverse complement strand
GGACTAACGAGCGGACACTGCTCGTCTACTATGGCGGACTTTGAAGGATCGACTCACGAAAGTGAGTCGGTTGCTGAAAAAGGAGATATTACGCCAAATACACTATTTAGAACAGAGATTGCGAGTCTTTTTGACACTGAAAAAGAGATACAAAATGCTTTATCAGCAAGTAAAATAAGCATTGGCTTACAGCAAAAAATTAGAAATGGCTTGTCAGATATACTTCAAATAGCCATAACGCAGTTTGAAAGAAATGCGTTCCTAGAAGGACAACTTAAAACTTTAGAAGTAGCGTTAGGAAAATCGAAACAAAAAACATTCGCAGATGCGGTTAAGTCAGATAAATTAACTAAAAGAGATAGTAGCAAAACAAGACAGCGAAGAGAACGTTCGCGCCAAAGAAAAGAAAACGTAGTTTTGGTTTATCCGAAGAAAGAAACGACGTCAGAGAACACAAAAAAGATCATAACAGGCGCGATTAATCCGTCTAAGTTAAAACTTAACATTAAAAGAGTTACACCAGTAAGGAAAGGTGGTGTCCTTTTGGAAACCACATCGATGGAAGACATCAGTAAAATCATTCATGAGATCAATAACAATGAAACAATCAGAGAACAAATTGAAGTTAGACAACCAATTAAGCGACATCCGCGTATAATTCTCTATAACGTAGACAAAGATATACATAAAGAAGAACTATCGGAAAGAATAAAGAGTCAAAATTCGTTAAGTGAAGAGGCACACATTGAGGCCACTTACGGATATCAAGGTAGATCAGGAATCAATTGGATAGTGACATTAAACGGGAAAGCATACAATGAACTTAAAGATAAGAAAAAGTTATATCTAGGATGGAACATAATACCTTTTAGAGAGTATTTGAGGATTAACCAATGTTTTAAATGCCTTAAATTTGGCCATCGAGCCAGAGATTGTAAAGGTGAAGAGAAATGTCGTAGATGTGCAGGACAACACATAGATAAGAATTGCGACAAAGAGATAAAATGCGTTAACTGCCTTGAGAGCAACTTAAAAAACAGAACCAGATACGATATCACACACTTAGCTAGTAGCAAAACATGCCCACATTATGAAAAAGAGATCAATAAACTAATTTCCCGAATAGATTATGAATAAAGACAACAAGAAAAGATCAAATATTAAGTTTGCACATTTAAATCTCAACCATTGTCGCGCCGCTAATTTATTACTTTCAGAAGATATCAAGGAACAAAATTATGACTTTATTTCTGTTAATGACCCTTACAAATTTGAAAATAAGATTATAGGTTTTCCTCTAAATCTGTTTGTGATTGCCAGTCAGCAACCTAGATCGGCAATCATTACAAGTAAGAAACATAAATTTTGCCCTATTTTAATAGAGAATGAAATAGTAATAATTTCAACCCAGATAAATGGAAACCCTTATTGCATCTGCTCTATTTATTGCCCACCTTCTAAGAACATACAGGATTCACTAGAATTATTAGAAATAGAGATAATTAAAAATAAGGAAAAAAGATGGATTATTATGGGTGACTTCAATGCCAAGTCATCGGCTTGGAGTCCCCGTAATACAGATCTCCGAGGTGAGATACTAATGGACTTTGCAGCTAAAAACGATCTAATCATAGAAAATGATCCTAACAGCAACCCAACTTTTAGTTGTACTATAGGTACAAGTTGGATTGATTTACTGTTAACAAGAAATATGACCACACAAGAAATTCACGATTGGATAATACATGACAAGTACTCAGCAAGTGACCACCAGCTAATGACATTTAACTTAATCGAAGAATCATTTAAGAACATTAAAGACATAAAATACAGTAAGAAAACTTTGAATTGGGAAAGTGTAAAAACTGGACTACTGAAGATAGTTAATGAATTTCCAACCAGTAGAATAGATAATATAGAGCATACAATCAGCACAATTGAGGAAAGAATTAGCGAACTTTGCCGTTTGGCTACAATTAGGAAAATTAAGGAAAGCAATAAAAACTACTGGTGGACCACAGATTTAACTATAAAACGGAGTAAGGTTAGAGCACTTCGGAGGAGATACCAAGCTGAACACGATGTACATCTTAGATCAAAACAAAAGCAAATATTTAAGAAAGAAGCAGCTGAATATAGAAAACTCATCCTATATACTAGAATTAAAGCATTTAAAGAATACTTAGGTAACATAACAGATAAAGATTCATTTGGAACACCCTATAAACTAATTAGAGAGAAGATTAAAAGACCGCAGATTATAAACTCGATTTTATTGGATAGTGGCAACTTAACAACGAATCCTGACACTTCAATTGATGAAATTCTCAAATTTCATTTTCCATATTTGGACATTGTATATCCACAACTGCAAAGCACAGATAATAAAGATCCAGATTTTACCATGGATGAAATTGAAGATGTTTTTAGTCATATGGACTTTAATAAGGCGCCAGGATATAATTCTATTTGTTTAGATGTTTACTATGAGCTGTTCAAAATCAACAAACAATGGATGACTGACTTGTTTAATTTATGTTTTAAACATGGTGCATTTCCAAGAGTATGGAAAACAGCTAAAGTAGCTTTAATACACAAAGAAGGTAAGGATCCACAGCACAGAGAATCATATAGACCAATATGCCTATTACCTGTTTGGGGCAAGGTATTAGATAAGTTGCTGTTTACACGATTAAATTATTATTACCATCAAAACAACCTATTATACAAAAATCAATTTGGATTCCTTAAAGGGAGAAATACCAACGACGCGGTTGGGAAAATTATCGATATTATAAAGGAAAATAAAGCTAATAGGAAATTTACTTGCATGATTTCATTAGATATAAAGAACGCGTTTAATAGCGTAAGATGGACTGATATATTGAGATTACTTAGGAAACACAAAGTACCTAATAATATATATGAAAGTATTCAGTCATTTCTAACCGATAGAACGTATGTAGATAGCCAAAAGAAATTAATAAAATACACAAATGGAGTACCACAAGGTTCAAGTTTAGGACCCTTCCTTTGGCTTATAATTGCAAATGAATTGCTAATTCAGGATTTCGATATACAAGCTCATTGTCAAGCTTTTGCAGATGACATTGTAATACTCTTAACATCAAAGTCATATTATAATTTTACCAATCAAGCAAAAGAACCACTAATGACAGTAGAAAGATGGACCCAACAGTATGATCTACAGTTGAGCTACAATAAATGTCAGTATACAATATTTGAGATTTCGAAGGATATCACTCGAAGACCAGGGATATCTATTGGCGGTCACAAGATAAAATACACACGAGAATTAAAATATTTGGGGTTGACCATTGACCCAAAGTTAAAATGGACAAGTCATTTATTTAATGTGAAGGAAAACATTAATAACATCACAAATAAGTTAGTGAGAATATCAAGAGCGACGTGGGGATTAAAGCCAACAATAATTAAAAGAATATATTTAAATGTTATTGAAAACATAATACTTTACGGCTGTCCAATATGGTATAACGATACAGTAAAAATGAATAGGAAATTACTACAAATACAAAGGATGGCTCTTTTAAAAGTTACAAAGGCGTACCGTACAACATCAACCTTAGCATTGCAAGTGCTTGCAGGATGTGTTCCATTACACTTAAAGGCTGAGATCTTACAACTTAGATTTAAACTTTGGAGACGTAAAGAACAAATAACTGTTGGAAATAAGGAGATAAACAGTCTTAATGCTTGGACCTATACATTGAACATTCGGGTACCTTGGGAAGTCGGGAGTGTAGAATGGCACTTTGAACCTAATCATAACGACTATTATGCTTATACTGATGGATCAAAGATGAATGGTAGAGTGGGCTGCGCATCACTGGTATACCACAAAGATAAAATAATTAACCAAATCCAGCATAGACTTAATGACGAAGCAACGGTTTTTGAGGCCGAGGCTTTGGCGATACTAACAACAATTAAGTATATAATTCAGAGAGATAAGACCTGTCATATACACACCGATTCAATATCTGTTTTACTAGCATTGTCTAAGAAAGATATACTCAGCAACACTGTAGAAGAGATCAGGCAATTGTTGATAAAACATAGGGAACAATTTACTTTCCATTGGGTAAAGGCCCATATAGGGATAAAGTGTAACGAGGAGGCTGATATAGCAGCAAAAGAGGCAACTAAAATACCTGATACACAAATTATTGTCCATCTAAGTAGGCAACAGGTAAAAAAGTTAACAGAGGAACAGGCTACTAGGAAATGGCAGGATATCTGGGATTCCTCAGATGTTGCTAGAAGACTTTATGAGTTCTACCCAAATGTCTCCGAGAGCAGGCTTCAGGGAGATTTCTTCCTTAACCAATTCCTAACTGGTCATGGTGCCTTTGGCACATATCAAAAGAGATTCCATCAAGAACGAGAAACGTGTTCCTACGATAATGAAATATGTACACCAACCCATTTAATATTACATTGTAATCATTTTAAAAGTATAAGAAATAAATGGTTTCCTAAAAACTATATTACAACTGACATCAGGAAATTAATAACATATCCCAATGTAAAAGAAGGGATTAAGGAAATATTGTTAGAGGAGATTCAAAACCAAATGAGCAAATGTGTCCATAATTAAATTTTGTTTGTATTTTATAAACATAAATAATGTATTAATTTAATTTGTATACAACAAAGCTATGTTTGTACCTTTATTTTGTTAAACTATTTTTGTAAAATTGATTTGTTAAATAAAGGCCGAGTTGGCTCTCCTCCCAGTCAGAGACACTCGGTGGAGCACAGTATGGATTTAAATTTATTTTACATGAAGGTAGAGGATAGATAATTCAAATAAACTAATAAAGTATTAGGAAGTTTAAATATTTCAATTTTATGTTATTTTAATTTTGGCCGGTTGCCCTTTCGTTCTGGGCGGGATTGCTGTTGCAATGACTCCACCAACACCGTATACCTTCGGGTGGGCCGGTGCATCTTTGTATGGATTACCACATAGATATTTAGTATATAACACAAAATGAGTATATAAAACAGTAATATTTTGAAATAATTTCCTCCAAAATCTGATGAATCATTAGTAATCATCCTCTATTCAATAAAACAATTTGAGAATGCTCTTCTTTGCATAAATATTTTTAAATTTGTAAAATTCTCTACAATATGAAGAAAACCAGCAAAAGTTTCAAAAAGTCAATGTTATATCTTAAGTTGTTCAATTGTCTGTACCATACCTAGGTTTTGTTCTCTCTTACATCAATGCAAATATTGTTTTTGTGTATCAATTTTTAAATATGTTTGTTAGGTAATATATCTAAGATAATTTATGTAGCAGATTTAAACATGTTAAAAATTGTACAATCTATGATACCATTGGTTTCTTATAAATCAAAATTTAATCTATGTCATTCTTAGCTGTTTCTTTCATTGCAGATTTCCCCTCTCTACCCCTTACTAATATATTTTACAAGTTGACATTATTTTTAGCATATAGCGTTTTATTACAAAAAATTCTTATTTTTTTCTTCTATAGTAAAAATTAATAAAGTGATTAAATTATTTTAAGACAGCAGATAAAAAAAATAATCGTATCCTTAATTGATTCTTTAAACTGCTAGATGAAAATATTTTTTTTTTTTTAATATTTGGCCCTTTTCTAGGAATATTAGTTTTTAATATTTTTTTCTTTTCTAGGAATATTTATACTACTCTTGAGTTTAAAAAAAGATTGTCAACGCCAAACTTGCAATGGAATAGTTTTTTTCTCAAAATTATTTTATTGAATCCATTCCGGTTACATACATTTCGAATCAGCAAATCTAAAAACTGAAAGGACCCTTAACAAATTTCCAGATCACACCAACATACATACTTAGCAGTGCAGGTGATTCCCGGGCTGTACCTTGAAGTTGCCTTGATGTGAGTGTATATGATACTCGCCCATCATTAACCGCCTCATAATTTTGAACTGCGCCAGGTGACGACCTGAGTTGGCCCCTCCTCTCCACAATCACACACTACCAGGTGGATGTCAAAGATTAATGTGGACATGTCGTCTGCAACCTATGGAGATTTTGCAACCCAGTGAGGAAGAATATTGCTCACTCTATTAATAACTGCCCATGGCAAATGATACTTTACTGTTTTTAACGGATAGCAGTTCTAAAGTAATCAGACAGTATGAGCATTTGTCAAGGTGGAAATCTTACAGTTATTGAAGTAACAAGAAATTAATTATTAGTACTATAATAGTAATTGGTATTAATTAAAGTAGTAATTAGTATTAATTAACAATATTGTGATTTCCAGACAAAAACCCTAATGCTCTGTTAACAACTAAACTTTCGACAATGTGGCATCTTCTGTCGATGCAGTAGTTCAGCGTATTTAAACAATAAAAATATTTTATTGGGGTTTACGAAAGACTAAGTATCTATGTGAAAATGTATGAAAATATACGGAGTACCAGACCAGGATTCAAAAAATTCCTGAAATCATATTTTAAGATAAAGATATTGCCCTCTGCAAATGATGCTTCATTTTGCTGACCGGGAGGCGTCATGAAGCCATTGTGCCACTGGTGCTCACATCACACTTATAAAGGGACATTAGGCTTTGTCTATTTAAGGTGCAAGAGTCTAATATTACGATAGCGTAGAAATGAGTCAGATTCGAATTTGCTTTAACCGACCTTAATAATGTCTCATTTTCCAAGCAAACAACTGACTATGCTGTAAGATGATCAATTGTTTTTAAGTTACGTATTCGGCAGCTTATTCTACTATTAAAATCAACTAAAATCAGAAAACCCATCAGAAAATTATAAACTACACTACTGGCCATTAAAATTGCTACACCAAGAAATGCAGATAACAAAATGATATTTATTGGACAAATATATTATACAAGAAATAACAAGTGATTAAATTTTCAAAAACTTTGGTTGGATAGATCCTGAGAAATCAGTACCCAGAACAACCTCCTCTGGCAGTAATAACAGCAGTTATACGCCTGGGCATTGAGTCAAACAGAGATTGGATTGCATGTACAGGTATTGATGCCCATGCAGCTTCAACACGATGCCACAGTTCATCAACCGTAGTGACTGGCGTTTGGTGACGAGCCAGTCGCTCGGCAACCATTGACCAGACATTTTCTATTGGTGAAAGATCTGGAGAACGTGCTGGCCAGGACAACAGCCAAACATGTTCCGTATCAAGGAATGTCCGTACAATACCGGCAACATGCGGTCGGGCATTATCCTGCTGAAACGTAGGATTTCGCAGGGCTCGAATAAAGAGTAGAGCCACGGGTCGTAACACACCAGAAATGTAACGTGCACTGTTCAAAGCACCGTCAATGCGAACAAGAGGTGACCGAGACGTGTATCCAATGGCACCCCATACCATCACGCCAGGTGATGGGCCAGTATGACGATGACGAAAGCACGCTGCCAGTGTGCGTTCACCATGATGCCGCCAAACACGGATGCGACCATCATGATGCTGTACACAGAACCTGGATTCATCTGAAAAGATGACTTCTCGCCATTCGTGCGCCCATGTTCGTCGTTAATCACAACATTGAAGGCGCTCTTGTCTATGACGCAGCGTCAAGGGAAGCCGCAGCCATGGTCTCCGAGCTGAGAGTCCATGCTGCTGCAAACGTCGTCGAACTGTTCGTGCAGACACTTGTTGTCTTCCAAACGACCCCGTTTCTTGACTCACGGTTCGTGACGTGATTGCATGATCCATTACGGCCATGCGGATAATATGCCTGTCTTCTCGGCTGCTAGTGATAGGTGGCCGCTGAGATCCTGCATGGCGTTCCGTATTACCGTCCTGAACCCATCGATTCCATATTCTGCTAACAGTCATTGTATCTCGACCGACGCGAGCAGCAATACTGCGATAAGATAAACCGCAATCCCGGTACGCGACAATTCGACCTCTATCAAAGTCAGAAACGTGCTGGTACGCATTTCTCCTTCTTACACGAGGCATCACAACAACTTTTCACCAGGCAACAACGTTCAAATGCAATTTGTGTATGAGGAACCGGCAGAACAATTTCTCATTTAAACACAATATAGGTGTCGCTACTGGCGCCTGCTTTGTCTGAATGCGCTGAAAAACTAATCATTTGCATATCACAGCACCTTCTTCCTTTCGTATAAATTTCACGTCTGTAGCATGTCGCCTTCTTGATGTAGCAATTTTAATGGCCAGTAGTGTATATTCAAGTGACGAAATCAACACCTTTGTTAGCACTCTTCTGCAAGCTTCCACACTTCACCAATTGAGGGAAGTCCTCCCATACAAAATTATAACGTGTATAGTTGGTCTCATCCTGATAATCATCAGTTTGGTCAAGCATTAAGCTCATGGTCTTTCCTAAACAAGAATAACTTTTTTTCATTATCTGGTTATCATCGTATATATTAATCGTAAGATGACAGCTATGGATAAAAGAGTTTCGCTCAAAACCTGTAATACAACTGGATAAAGAGAAAAGTCAATATGCGAGATATGATAATTAATTTTTTAATGTTGAGTAAACTATATATATATATATATATTGATGTTTAAAAACGGAAGTATTTAGTATTTTCTCATTTTAACATTAAAATAACTCCTTTTCTTTCCATCTGATTGAATTTATTAAGCAATATTTTGGTCTCGCAATGAATGATTTTTTTTCTAGGAATTAAATGAGTTGCAATATTTTTGGAGCTGTATCATAGCTCTCTCGTTCTACGTCTTATGTTCTTTTTTACACATTCCTATCACTAAAATTACTCTTAATCTTCTAACTATTATTTAAAGATCTATGATGCATTTTAAAACAATCATAAACATATCTGAATTAACCTTTCGAAAAATATTGTTACCTTTAACTGGTAAATGTCATACTTAATTAAATAATTTTTTTCGACACACCTACTTCCGTTTTCTTCCCATGATATAATTTACCTTCGTATGTTGCATTCTAACGTTTAATTATATTCTTAATTTTATGATTCATTTTATCCATGTATTTTTTTCAAACCCGGAATTAAATTCCTTAAGAAACAGTAAGAAAATGGACGTAAATAATCGAGAGTTATTGTACTAAAATAATGAGAAAAAATTCTGCAAGAGATAGTGTTTGAGAAAATGAAAGTGTAAAACTCAAACATATAGGGTTGTTAATTTTTTTATTTTGATAGTAATAAGATGCTAATAAAAGAAAAATATTGTTGTACAAATAAATAAGGATCTTTGTTTTAGATGCTAATATGAAAAAGTGTGAAAGCCTTTTCTTTTGTATTTTAATTGTACATGATTAAAGTTCATGATAAAAAAACAATCTTATTCCTTTCTAAGACTTTCTGAATTCTTTTTTTTTTCTTTTGTTGATGAAGGTTTTTTGAAAGATTAATGTATTTAAAGCTAAAATATAATTTTGTTACAATCATTTTTATTTACTTCATCAAAGAAAGATTATTTAAATTAAATGTTATAAAACTGAAATTAAAATTATAAAAGTAAATAATGAATTTATTATTTCCTTTTTATGAACACATTTTTTTATTTTGATATTTATTTATTTCCAAATTAATCTATCCAATATATTTTAAATATAAACTTATTTGTGCTTCCTTGATAAGATTTTAGTGTTGCAAATAGCTATCACAATATCAATAAAAAATTGGTCACCAATAAAACTTACGTTTTCTACCAAAATCATGGCATTCAGTGTCAACCTAGATCACTAAATTAATAAAATATTTCGCCAAATCTCAATTCGATTTGGCGAATTGAGATTTGGTTAAAAAGAGAGTAAAAATAAAAGATTTATTTTTATTTTTACACTCTCTATAATAAACAAATTTATTATATTTATTCATGAATCTACACTTATCTAACTTACTTATTTTTCCGAGTACTAACGCACAGTTAAAACTTAAATCATTGACTTCTAAAGCTCAGAGTTCGAGTAAATTTTCAGGTGGTTTCTCATTTTACAGAGATTCTTTGAAGCTTAGTATTTCTGCGCTTTAACGATGCTTGATTATAAATGGAATGTACAAAATACGATGCTTGACACATTAGAAATATATTCAGTTATATTAAATCTGAGTATTAAATAAATATCTGCGACACATTTCTGAAATCATAAAATATTTATTCATTTCATAGATACTTTATTTATTATCATTTTATATTAGATTATTATTTGCATAAAAATACTCGTATGCAAAATTATTATATTGTTTTTGCATATAATTATGATAACTGTTAAGTTTAGTGGTTATTACTAAACTCAGTTCTGATATTTCCTTAATTCCATTCATGTTACCATTAAGTAATTATCTACAATGATAATGACAGTTAAATTTTATGTTTTAAATCTATTATATTAAAAGAAATCATATTGTACTTTCGAAAAGATGTACTTAAATTTTTTGGATTCTTTTTACAGTTTGTTCGCTACAAATACTTAAATAAATAAAATTACTTTTCATTGTTTCTCAATTTAAAACAATATAATGGTTATATAAAACTGTTATTAAATACATTTATTATTTTAATCAAAAAACAAATACTCTTATTTTTTTAAATTATGCTTGAAAAATAATTGATTAAAAACAAATGGAAAACAATGAAAAATAATGATTGAAAACATGAGGCAAATACGATTTTTGGAAGTTAAAATCCCAAGAAAATGTCTCTCTAGTTGAAATAATTCAAATTTGCATTACTGGCGTGCTTTTTGCCTTAAAATGTTATTAAATTGATTTGCGCATTTGAAAGGGTTTTTTAAAAGCACAAAATTAAAATCTGATGTTCTTTAATTTTTACTCGATTTGTATTTTTAAATCATTCTGTTGTTTCTGGCATCTTATTTCTGAAAATCAAAGCGATTCAGTCAACTGACTCGCAAATTTTAAAAAATGTTAAGGGACGAGTCAATATTTAAGCAGACACACTTCCGTTCCTGCTGTATTAGCTAAGCGACATTGGATTCAAGGAAACTTTTAACTTGCATAGGTCCGCTCAACATAATGGTCTTTGATTAGGTCAAATAAAGAATCTGCTACCGTTTTGTCACCAGAACAACGTATTTCCTAATCAGAATATCAAACCCTTGATTGCTATATTTTACAATCTCAAGGCATAGGGAAATAGATATTTCTACTTGAAAAATTACAATAAAATAGTATGCGGAAAAAAATATCAATTTTGTATGTGTTTGAATAGTTAAAATTTAAAACTGTTTTGTTTTCTATTATATGCAACACTCCTTTAAAGCCTAGCAAATTGTTACTCATAAAAAATTAATATGCATACCTTAGATTTAAGTCTCAATGTTTTTTTAGAAATGATCCAATGAATCATTGATCACAAATTATGGTTTCAATTCCAACACTAATGAATCAAATGGAGATCAAATATTCTCTTCTTATTGAATTACGAGACGAAAAAGAAACCCTATCCCTTAAAGAGGCTATATTTTGAGATGCCTTAAATTTTCTTTAATTAAGCAGAAAATTTTGGGAATTTTTAGCAGCACTTAATTTAACAATAACTACAAGATATTGATATAGGGCTCATTGTGGCACCTAGTAAGTAGATATCTAATAACACCAAGTCACTGTGACACCTAGTGATGAAACCGGTTTTCAGAATGATCAACCGTGGGTTCGATATCAGCCACTTTAAACAACGGGAAATGCAAGTTACGATCTAACTTTCTACAACATGTCTACCGTGGTCAATGTTTGGAGTTTCTGGATTTCTTTCCCAAAGACACCTGAATGCAGCTCATTATTTAAAGAAGTCTCCCGAAATTTTTCTTCAGAAAGGAAGTTCTCAAATTTGTTCCCAATGACTGTTATACATAGGGGAAACGGTTGTTACGCTTCTGCTTTAAGCAGTAGGTATGTCAGGTTGAGTGCTTGGGAATTTTTCTGGTGTGTTCCTTTGTGACTCATGAATTCGGTCCACTATCCATGAAAAGTCTTCCCTTTAAGAAATTAGTGATGGATACTAAAAAGACTAACAAGGACCGTTATTCATTGATAGTGGGCTATATTCACTTGTAAATAGCATAGTAGTCTGCAAAAACTTTAAACCACTTCCGGCTACGTTCATTTGAATATGTTATGTAACCGCACGGAAACCTCGCTATTGTCTAACATGCAATTTTAACAAAATTCAAATATTCTTCTAGCACGTAGTCTAGTTGTTAGGATCCTTATTTATAATCCACGAGACCCAAGTTCGATTCCCGGCGAGGTAAGAAACTTATTGCTCATTGTGTTTTAGTGGTAGGACAGCACTGTATATCTGCTGTCGGATTGGGGCTTCAGAATTTTTATTTTCGAGTTTTTTCCCTTGAGACAAGTGAATATGGTTCTCTATTTATAAAAAGTTCTTCAACATATTCAATTTGCTGGAATGTAAATAATATGAAGTAAATGCTTAAAGACGCTTCCCCTTAAGCAGTTGACTAAGCAGTGTTGAGTTATAATGATTTAGATAAATAAGATATTTGATAATGAATATATTTTGTTTGAGGCTACCTTGAGACATTCGTTCTCGTTATCCATAGGTTGTCAGTACGAATCCCGACCGATCTGTCTATTTGCTAAGGGCGGCTGGGCAACATTAAATATTTTATAGTTGCAATGTCCTCCATATGAAATGATGCTTCTGAGGGTGATAGGTCAAATCTGAGGATTTTCTAATTGATCCTTACTTCTAAATTAAGAAGAACAACCCACTATAGTGATAACGATGCCACACCCACTGGGTTCCAACTACATAAATTGTCAACACTTCCGCGTATATACATTTAATAAATATGTATAACATGAGTATATTTTAACAAGATTCTCTGTGTGAAAATGGTATAATTTACAATTTAAATTTAATAAAATTAATAATTTATTTGACAAAAAGTGAAAAGAGATAAATTCAATTATTCGCCTTAACTTAAATCAAAAAGATAAAAAATATATATATAATATAGTTTTTAAGTTTTCACTGCTAAATAATAAATCAAGTAGAAAAAAAAAGAATGTTGTTCTTTTCAAATATATTTCCCATATTTATTATTGAAATTAATGAGTATGATGGCTGAATCCATTAGGTCATGAACACTCAATACATCTTATTTCCAACAGAAATTTTTTTTCTTCTTTTGAATTCGTAGTCTTTACTATTCTCGAGTTGCACTTTCAACGTACAAGTCTCCAAGAAATGCTCTCTTCTGTTAACTCCACCAAAGATATCCCTTTTATTTATGATGGCCATTATAGCTGCGGATGTCTGTGTGAGCTTTTTTTTTTTTCCCCCATCTTCCTCTTTTCACTTCTTGAAACGAAAATCCACTCTTTTACTGGAAATTAAATCTGGCAACAGTGTTCTTTTCAAGAGCCTGGCAACATTTGTGATTGGCCTGTTGGACTGGAAACAACTTCGATCCAATTAGAGTATGAGTTTTGAGAATCGCAATTTTTGACCATCAAAATAGAAGAAATCGAATAATTTGTGTCGCGTTGAGTACTGTGAAAATTTGCACCATGATGTCTCTAAAATGCTCAAATTCGAAAATTGCTTGGATCGCTTTTATTCTAACAATGGTTGCTTCATTATCTCAAGTAAAATCGGCTAAAAGAAATGGGTAAATATGTTTTGAATGTTATTTTTTATCTCAGTTTTTATACTACAGTGACTAGTTTTTACATGATGAATAGTTAGCTACAATGATTAGTATTAGAATCTGCCCATTTATAATTTATAGCTAACAATTCTTATCTAGTAAGCCAAGTAAAAAAAGGATTTTGAGAATTGAAAATTCTAACCAGCAATAGAAGAAATTTAAAACTGATACTTTAAGTGCTGAATTTTATTACTAAAAGGTTTATACACATCTTTAAATTCAAAATATAGCTTAAATCATTTCCAAGCATTTTCAAACACTTAAATTGCATTTAACAGAATATTTTTCAATAATTCGGTGTTTAAAAAGTACTTAAACTCGTAATTTTTTAGGTCAGTAAATGATTTAAATCGAGATAATAAACAACTTCAAAAACATCGAACAGTTAAAATTTTAAATTATTATAAATAGAGTAAATATATATAGAAAAGTCAAAACTCTGATTTAATGTTATATATATATATATATATATATATATAATTACATTTTACTAATGTGAAAAATATTTTTGTTGCTCATATTCTCTGAAATTAAAATTCCGTTTTCGTGTACGAAAGATTTAAAAAATATTCCATGGTCTGTTTTTAATTTTTCCATAACATTTTTCTTTCATTAAAATATACTGATTTAATAATTAATAAGCATATATTTTTAGCTTCATAATTCAATTTTTGTATAATTTAAAATTATATTTTCTGGGAAAATTTCAAGCTACTTTGTACGTATTTCTTGAAAATAATAAATATACAAATGATTTCCAATGATCACAGATGGTTTTTGGAAATTAATTCAAGAGATTCAATGTTATTAAATTATCAGTTACTTCTGAATGGTTTTGATTTTAAAACTACTAAACAGTCAATAATTCAATATTGAGTACAGATGCTTAGATAAATTTTAGAAACTTAGGATTTCATCTTCACGCGATATTAAATTTTAAATTATGCAAAATTAATTCATGCAAATTTGATGTATTAGAACTTATAAGAATATAAAATATACATCATCCCATAAAATGGGTCCATTTAGAATTATCATTGTTTTTATTGTTTAATCTTTCTTTTAATTGCTTAAATGTCTTAAACTATTAGTATTTGAAATATAAATTTTGCACATTCTTAATGTAATTGAGAAATTATTTACTTATCATTCTTGAATGCTATTACATTTTTTAAAGCCTTTTATAAGGAAAAAACATGGCATTGGGTGGTTTGAAATCTAAAGTTTAGAATTCTACAATATTTACTTATTTTCAATAGCACACAGCAGATTTATCAGAGATCATTTGTCACATGAGAATCAGATATATGAAACCAAAATTAGTTAAGTTTCTCTTATCGAACTTTTATTCCTTTATTGAGTTAATAATTGAATGGTTTAAGCTTCTGATATTTAATGCAAAAGCTCATAGTTTCGATTCTGATATCTACAATTAATTGTGTAATGGTTTTTAGTTCACTCTAAAAAAGATCCGGATGAAATAGCCCTTGTTAGAAAATGATCATTTTTAAGACAAACTAAGCTGCATTTCATACTTAAAATAGTTGTACTAAATTAAATTATTAGCGTTACAAATAAATTTTATTGCAATTTTTTAAAGTAATTAATCTTAAGTCAAAGCTAAATTTCTTCCACTTATATTTTGATTAGCCTATTTTTCTAAAGAATTATCAATGTTTTTATATGGTTTTTTTTAATAAAATTCCTATTATCTTATTTATATAAGGTCACTCAGTAGATAATAAATTGTCTAGGGAAGTTGGAGCAATTTAGTACCTACAGAGTTTGTTAAAATCTTGATAAATGCTTTTTTGGTGGTTTTATTCAATCCTATCCTACATTCGGTCTAGTATATAATGTTTTCCTTTTCCAATCTACTAATATGATTATCCAACTTTGAAAAAGTATGTTGCTAGTGGTTCGAAAGATTCAGTATCCTCTGGTAGCTCCTCCCGCGATTTCCACAGGCAACTCTAATGTAGCAAAATAACTCATCCCGTGATTTTTGTATGAATGTGTTTTTCTTCCTTTATAGATGAGTGCATCCCGCCCTTTCACCGTTTAACCAATGACACAAATAACAGTATTAGGCATTTAATATTTGGCAAACAAATGTCAACAAAATTTGCTGCATTTGAAGTACTTGGAATTTACCGCTCAAACTTCACTATGTTTGACTCCTTTTTCTAATCAGAAATGGCAGCTAGAAAACGTTCAACGCTTAATTGAGTTATATATTGCTGATGATTTATCAGATTCTGAAAGTGATTTTAGTTTTGATATGTATTTTCTTTCTGTGCACTATATTTTCTTTAGTTTTATACATTTTATTTTTTTAATAATATAAATTATATAGTAATTATTATTATATATATATATTTTTTAATAATGTAATAAATAGAAATTAGCTAATCCAATTTAAATTTATTAAAAACATATTTATTAAATTTATTACAACATATTGAAAACCAATTTAAATTTAATAATAACATCTGTAATTAGTTTTTCTGACAGCTTAGTTTCTCATGTTAAAAATCTATGTATAAAAAGCTTTTCCAAAAAGAAAAAAATACATATCTCAATTATCAAAAATATTTATATTTAAAATATGTAAAAAATGAAGTGGTTTCTGTCTGGACAAATTGAGCAATCACAGGGTTCAATTGTAAGTCCCATTGAATTTTTCAAAATCTTGCTTAAAGGAGTCTCCACAAATATCATCGCCAATAGGTTAACTCCAATATAATCGCCAATACTTTATTTGTTAGCATTGAAGCATAATTTTAGAAACATTTAACAATAAAAATATTCACTATGGGCTGCCAGTGCATTCGAATTGAGTTAATAAATTCTGTTCGCTGAGATAGTTTGAATCTTAATGAAAAGTCTAGCAAATGATTTTTACTGTACTGAGCTTGTCCTAGTTGAAATGCCACCACAAAGTGGTTAACTCTATTTCTGAATTAGTTCGTGGATTTGAAACTAGGTTCTGGTCTAATTAACCCGTGAATGCACAAAAAAAAAAATCATTGAACCAAAAAAAGAAAACAATGTTTCATTGGCGCACATCTTATCTCTGGATTGCAATTTGTAGTGATTCAAACCCCATGTTAATCTTTTGGAGTCATTCTTGTTAGCTCTCATGGTAAGAAAGTGGCCATGAAGCGAAAAACCAAATCATAGGGATAAAAAATTTTCCGAGTGTTTTCACAGAATTTTGTCTAGGAAACAGGATTATTGTTGCACCAGCATACTTCCCTGTAAATATCTTTGCGTTGGACTCTACCAGTTTGATGGAAGCAGTCAGGTGGAAGTCTACATAGTTTAGAAGCAGGGACCAAACAGAAAACACCCAAATACTTGATCTGCCACTCCCAGAGGTATCATGTAACTTGGAGGACAGCTTAATTTTGGCGCAGCTTGTCCTTTTTTGGACCTTGCGCCACAAAACCCAACCAACCAACCACTTGGAGGACATTACTATCACAACCTATTCAACGTGCCCAGTCACCTTCAGTAAACACGATAGATCTTTGGCTAAACCAGGATTTGAACTTACTAACTTCCGCCAATGAGAAGGACGCTCTAACCTACTAGAAAACCGTGGCCTCCCGAGGAAACAGAATGAAGTACAATTTTTACTAGTCAATGTAAATTAAGAACAATATCTTCGAATGCACTGTGTACAATCGCCTATTTCTTCCTTATTATCAACTTATTTTGTAACTAAGATCAATTTTAATAACTTCATAAATTGATAAAGGTGTCAAATGTGCATTCAAATTGAAATCTATATATTTAATTTTGTGATTTTAAATTTAAGTCTCGTGGTCATTTCTGAATTCGATCACTTCTGTGTCGAGAGCATTGATTAGCAATCAACGATTTATTTTATATTTCCATTCGAATTTCTAGATTACTCTATATAAAGAATATTATAATATTTTGCTACCTTTATATCAGCGTTATAGCAATTAACTTATCATATAAAAAAAGTAATCCATATGTTGATGCAAAATCTAATGAAAAACTTTTGCTTTTTTATAATAAATATTATTACGTTGATCAAATTTATATCTTTGAAATGTATTAACCTAATTTTATGGTCTAAATATTTAAATATTAACAACTTTATGGTTAAAAATAAGTTTTATATAAGCTGCAGAAACCCTCCCTTTCGCCTATTATGGGAAATGTGTACCTTAATTTCGTGAAAAAAAATTAATTGAAATAGTAAAAATGGCTTTTGAAAAATAGAAGATTAAAATATTGTCTTTTAAAAAAAGTATAATTAGTTTTCAATTATTTTATATAGTAGTTCATGCTTTGCTTCCCGTCAGCGAGCTCTAGGTTTAAATTACACTAGCTAGCTCTATCAAATATTAATAAATTAATTTGAAACCACACATTATGCTGGATAAAATTAATGCTCAAATGGAAAATAGCTTCAGAGTTTTATAAGAAATTCAAATTAGCTAAACAAACTTTATTACAGATTTTGGATCAAAGGATAAAACAGATCTTTAATTTTCGATTAGTTCTTTAATTAAATAATTTTTGCGTGTCTTTCCAATTTAATTTATCTTAATGAATACCATAAGCGAAAACTTAATTGATAATTGCCATTCTCTTTCTGTAGTATAAACGTACATTAATTCTTTCGATTTACTCAAGTGAGTGGAAAATTCCCAAGTCGAGTTAATTTTTAGATTACATTCCGATGATAAATGATGCAAACTGTGCACTTTTGATATCAGCGAAAGAAACTGCAATAATTGCAGGTCAGAGGAGAGAAAGAATGGAGTCGGGAGTTAACTTTACGAGGCAGCATTAATGGATTAAAACTGGGAAAGGCTCGTTCGGAGATGGGGAATAGGTGGCACTGGGGTAGCATCCGCTGCTGCTAAAATAGGATCGCTGCCAAATGAGATATTTCCAGGCTCTTTTTGTTTTTATGATAAATGAAGAATGGCGCACAGAAGTGGAGGCTGTAATTGAAATGCTTAACATCTCTGGGGTGGATGTTTTATGGTAATGAGTACAGATAGGTTGAACATGAATCCTTGTGTCTGGAATAGCGAAAAAATAAAAAAATTGAAATTCGAACATTCGATTCCTAGGTCATTTTGACTTAATTCAAACTTTTTTAATTCATAATGAATAATTATGAAACTTTTTAATTTTTATTTTTAATATAATTTTATACTTTAAATAAAGGTTTAAATAACGTTTAATAAAATATTTAAAATTTAATCTGTTTAATGTGTTCGTCAAATATAATCTTTGGTCCTGCGTAATGTAAAGTATAACGACATAATGTGCTGCGTTATATATTAAAAAGACCATTTTGATATTCATCTCGTAAATTGCCTTCCATTTTTCATAAATAGGCCATATTCACGTGGTACAATGGAAATAAACCCACAAACT
>JAPDSC010007202.1:0-10493 GCA_026290005.1 Latrodectus geometricus | reverse complement strand
AAATCATAATTCCTTGTATGAAATATTATTCAAATCATTTTTTTTATCAAATTTGCAAGCTTTAAGATATTTTCTATTTAATATAAATCTAATCATTTCTTACATACATTGATTCAATATAAAAATATATCAATTTATGATACAGTTGATTTTTTTAAAGAACAAGCATTTATTGATCCTTCCACAAAATTGTTAAACTCTACGAGTCATCTTTTCTATTCCTAAAAAATTAGGCAACACATGGTCGCCATTTCGTGTAAGAAGAATGTGACTAAAGGAGTTTAGAGACAGAATTGAAAAAGAAAAAGAAGCAAATACAAATTATTCTACTCTTGCAGAAAACAAAAAAAGAAAATTCTTTCTGAAAAAGAAAATTTGCTCAGTAGCTCCTGCATTCAAACCATATTTTTATTCTAAACTAGTTCTAAGGGACATATAACGGGATGCTGCAACTCCAACAACGCCAAAATATGTTTGGTAGAAAACTATTGCTATTTGAGAAGGAAAACTTCTTTCCATGGAAACAGTATTATTTTGGAAGCTATTTCACTGGCTCACTTAATTACAAAAAGAATGCATAAGTAGACATAAATGAAGAAAATTATATATGTATACAATACTGGCCATTAAAATTGCTACACCAGGAAGAAATGCAGATAACAAAATGATATTTATTGGACAAATATATTATACTAGAAATAACAAGTGATTAAATTTTCAAAAAATTTGGCTGGATAGATCCTAAGAAATCAGTACCCAGAACAACCACCTCTGGCAGTAATAACAGCAGTAATACGCCTGGGCATTGAGACAAACAGAGATTGGATTGCATGTACAGGTACAAATGCCCATGCAGCTTCAACACGATGCCACATTTCATCAACCGTAGTGACTGGCGTTTGGTGACGAGACAGTCGCTCGGCAACCATTGACCAGACGTTTTCTATTGGTGAAAGATCTGGAGAACGTGCTGGACAGGGCAACAGCCAAACATGTTCCGTATCAAGGAAGATCCGTACAATACTGGCAACATGCGGTCGGGCATTATCCTGCTGAAACGTAAGGTTTCGCAGGGCTCGAATAAAGGATAGAGCCACGGGTCGTAACACACCAGAAATGTAACGTGCACTGTCCAAAGCACCGTCAATGCGAACAAGAGGTGACCGAGACGTGTATCCAATGGCACCCCATACCATCACGCCAGGTGATGGGCCAGTTTGACGATGACAAATGAACGCTGCCAGTGTGCGTTCACCACGATGCCGCCAAACACGGATGTGACCATCATGATGCTGTACACAGAACCTGGATTCATCTGAAAATATGACGTCTCGCCATTCGTGCGCCCAGGTTCGTCGTTGATCACACCATTAAAGGCGCTCTTGTCTATGACGCAGCGTCAAGGGAAGCCGCAGCCATGGTCTCCGAGCTGAGAGTCAATGCTGCTGCAAACGTCGTCGAACTGTTCGTGCAAACACTTGTTGTCTTCCAAACGACCCCGTTTCTTGACTCACGGCTCGTGAAGTGGTTGCACGATCCATTACGGCCATGCGGATAATATGCCTTTCTTCTCGGCTGCTAGTGATAGGTAGCCGTTGAGATCCCGCATGGCGTTCCGTATTACCGTCCTGAACCCATCGATTCCATATTCTGCTAACAGTCATTGGATCTCGACCGACGCGAGCAGCAATACTGCGATAAGATAAACTGCAATCCTAGTACATTACAATTCGACCCATATCAAAGTCAGAAACGTGCTGGTACGCATTTCTCCTTCTTACACGAGGCATCACAACAACTTTTAAACCGGCAACAACGTTCAAATGCAATTTGTGTATGAGGAACAGGCTGAACAATTTCCTCCTTTAAACACAATGTAAGTGTCGCTACTGGCGCCTGCTTTGTCTGAATGCGCTGAAAAGCTAATCATTTGCATATCACAACACCTTCTTCCTTTCGTATAAATTTCATGTCTGTAGCATGTCGCCTTCTTGGTGATGCAGTTTTAATGGCCAGTAGTGTATTTAAAACCTATCAGATTTTTATAAATGTATACATAGTGGTGCAGCCGAGCCCCGTACTGTATCTTAAGGTTAACAGGTTTGGAATACTCCCCATTACTAAGTGCCTCGTAATTTTGAATATCACGGTCTGGTGACGAGCCCTCTCCACATCTACGCCACACCAGAGGAAGGACTTTGGACGCTACAGGTTAGTGTAGACATGCCCTGAATTTAGGGATTTCACAGAGTAGGCTTATAATTGTTTCCAAGT
This sequence comes from Latrodectus geometricus, assembly GCA_026290005.1. Lineage (NCBI taxonomy): Eukaryota > Metazoa > Arthropoda > Arachnida > Araneae > Theridiidae > Latrodectus > Latrodectus geometricus. Next base: position 8,219 of record JAPDSC010007202.1, on the reverse strand, counting down.
AGTTTAAAGAAGAATTTTCGAATACGATTTATGTTGCGTTTAGTTATCTAAAAAGATACTAATGACTGTTAGCTGAATGTATTATAATTGTAGGAAACTAGCAAAAGATATAATATTATATTTGATGTCTTAGTGATAAAAATAAAATCAAGGACTTACAGCATTTCAATAATATCACATCCTATATAATTATTCAATTATTTTAAAAAAGGCATAGAATTTATTCATTATTTTATACGTTTATATTTCTAATGAATACTGACTCCAAACCACAGTTAACCGCTGCTAAATAAGGAGTACACATAAAATAATTATTAAACAAATCAAGGGCAACTGGCCTAAAATAATTATTTTCGCAAAATTGTATTAATTAGTAATAACGTATAATAACTCTGTTCAAGGAATGTTTGATAAATTCAAAAAAGAGAAAAAGCAAGATACTGCAGGGAAAATAAATTAATTGACCACGACATACATAAACTGAGAGAAAATAGATGTTACATGGGGAAAAATAGACATTTAAATTTTTGTATTTATTAATGAATTGGATTGAAGAGAAAATTTTTTAGTGTAATATCAGACACCTTTAAAAAGCTTCTTAATTAGTTACTAAGTGCACCGAGAGCAGTAAATTTAAAAAAGTCTCTTTCCTTTAAAGGTATGCATCATAAGGTTCAAAGGAACTAGTACAAAATTCCGCCAATTAGAAAAGTTGGCGCATATATCACCAAATTGACATTAAATCGTTTCCTATTTATGACTCGATGCGTAACTACTTTCTTCCTCTCTCTCTCTCTAACAAACACATGCACACATCGTCGTGTGGATGTGCGTGCATGTGTGGAAGGTGTTTCAAAGACATTCCGGGTTCGGTGTTGAATCAGTTACCCTGTGATTTGGTAAAAATTTTGGTGATAAAATTTAATTTCTAATAACCCGGGTATTTTTTGTGTTTTAACTAACTTAGTTTTAAGGTTACAATTTTGTTATTCACATTTTGGCGCCTATCTTGGCGTCAAAAATATTGCCAAAAAATCAAGGGCTACTTGTAAGATTATTAACTTTTACCATCAATTTATTATTAGACGGCGCTTCTACATTTGTTACTTGTCCTGTGACAAATACAAAGTGGCAATTGTTTACATTAAAAACATGTGTATATTCATATTTAAATTTTGTAAAAAGTGTCCAATTTAATTTTATCTAGCAAACTGAAAACAATACTTTTTGATTTTTAAATCCACCTGTATTGGTATAAGTTGAATAATTTTCACAAATAAATAAAGTAATAAGTATTTTGATAAAAAATAGTTTTATATAGAAAAAGAAATTTACCAGAATTGTAAGGAGTCATAAAATGTAAAATTAAGCAGATTCTTTCTGCTGCTTTACATTTGATATGACTGTCCACCGCTTCTTGCATTCAATTCATAGTCAACAAGTTTAAACATTGGACAATGAACACGGAACTGAACGTTTTGAGATTCTTTAATTGTATAACCTCAAGTTCTGCGTTGTTTAACAAATCACCATCTCCAGCGTATACCTTAAAAGAACTATGTATGAAAGTTTGATTCGATTGGTTGAACGAACAGCCCATTATTAAGATTTTTAATTTAAATGTGGTTTCATGTATAAAAGATAGCTTCTTTGACCACTATGCACACACACATATGATGATAATTGACGACATTAGTGTGACGTCATATCCACAACTGTTTCCAAACAAATACAATGTAAACATTTGTTTAATATTGTATTTAAGAGTGCCTTCTTGACAAACTTGGAGATTTTTGTTTGGCTATCGATTTTATTGGTGATTTTTGTTGGCACAGAATAATAAATTGTTCTGTTGCAACCAGAATACGATTGGGTTTTGCCCAGCTTGGTGATTAACTGTGACTACAATTTGGCGAGGATCAAAGGTTAAGCAAACAAAAGGTTAAAAGTTTTAACAAACACGTTATCCTTAAATAATGAATATCAATTTCAAAAATAACAATTTAAAAATCTATCACCTAAGTCTATGGCAGTTTCAATGATAAATGACGCTTAACAGCAAATGTTTGGAAACAATATGACGTCACAACTAATTTCGTCTATACATATGTGTGTGTGCACATATGATAATACATATGTGCACACACACATAACGGTGCAGGTAAGCTCCGGGATGCACTTTAAGGTTAACGGGCTTGGAATATTTTCTCCATCACCTCGTAATTTTGAACCACGATCAGGTGACGAGGTTACACCTGAGCTGGCTCTCTCTTCTCCACAACCTCACCACACCAACGGAAGGACTTTGGACGTCACAGATTTACTTGGACCAACCCACGGAGCGCCAGCAACCCAGTGAGGGAGATGTCATCACCTTCACCTTTCATGATACAAGGACACAATGTAACTCTACACATATTACGACGCTGGAATTGTTGGTATTTACATCGCATTAAAGCAGGTGTCTGTCCATCAGTCTTCTTTCTGACTTCATTTCAACTTTCATATCTATTGAAAATAGACAATATACAGATAATATCCGCATTTTGCAATGCACAGATTTTGCAATATCAGTTTCCTTACAGTGGATTCTAGCTCATTCCTGATTTTCCTAGAAGTGCAGGTGTGGTACTTTTTCGCTTTTTTACAGAACATGACTATTTCCCGGCGTTTTTGTGTCGGTTTAAACTTTGCAATTCTCCCTTGTGTCTTTTGTGTAAACTAGATCAAATTATGGTGCTAACCATTTTGAATCGTGCCCCGCACTTCAATGGTGTGATAGCCAATTTTATGGACATTTGTAATAAATAAATAAGTATGAGAGAATTGTGTTTCAATATAAGCCACTTGCGGTGAATTTTTGAAGATTAAAAAATATCAAATCAAAAAATTTATGAGTTCTTCAACTACCTACAATTCTAGCAATGACAGAAATAGTTTCTAAATTCTTCGTATAAAGAAAATAATAGCCATAAATTACAGAAATATTTGACAATCCTTAGCAATATTTAGAGATATCACCAGACAAAACTATATTTCGAATCATAACATTCATTTCATTCTGCTAGTGCTTGAAAATATGAATAATTCCACCAATAGTTTTTTCAAGTCTCAGTTATTCCTTTTTTAAGCAATTTTCGATGAAATAGTGAATAAATTGAGACTATTTTAAATTTGCCAAATAATCTCATTCTTTTTTCTTGCATAATTTTTAATGAATTTTAGATAATTTTTCATTAACTCCTTAGGCTAATTTCAAATAAACGTATCTTTGTATTACATTTAATAATATATTACCACAGAAACGAAGTAAAATTTTAAAAAATCTCATGTGTAAAAGGACTTATATGTTGCAATTTAAATACCTTTTTTTCAATTTCATCAATTCTTAAAACAATTCTAGCTTTTATAATAAATCCTACCATTAAAAAATATTTTAACCAGTGTACTTTATGAGCAATAATATTTATATTATGTACTTCTAATTGTAGGAATTATTGTTTATATTATCATATTAATTGTTTTTTTGAAAAATAAAGTTTTCTTGAAAAATGTACTTTTGGAAGAATCAGAGTTTTCTTTTCTAATACTTTAACATTATACTTTTTTCTGCTACTCTGTCTATAAAACAAAATAAAATAAAGTGTGATGAAACTATTTCATGTAAAATAAAAAATTTACAACTGTTATAGGTGTAGAAATAATTAAACTAAATCTCAGAAAAGTAAAGATATTTTTTTCATGTATACATTCATCTTAAAACTGGTAAGTTTAATAATTGTTTCATTCTTTTATTATATGCAGCAATCAATCTTGTTAGAGCAATATTTAATATCAAATTGATGTCCCTCATTTATATAAAAATTTCGATAGCTATATAAAGGAATATACACAGCAGGATCAGATATCGAACCCAACATCTTTGAAACTCGAGAACATTTTTTCCATTTGGTTATGTCTTATTAGAACTCTAGTAAGAAAACACACAGAATATACAGATTTCTTTTAAATGAGATAATTAATATATGCGTAGAAATATATATTTTGTGTACTGACTGATTGTGTTGGTATGATACAATCAAGGGTATTGAAAAAAAAAGGATTCGGTATTTATGCATTGTTTGTTCTACCATTTTCACCACAAAAATGTCGCCAAATATTGTAAATTTTAACCATTTTTTTTAATGTGAGAAAACAGAGCAGTTAATTTCTTCAATAATAAAAATATATAGAAAATTTGATTAATTTATTCCAGTTTTTTAATAATAGATTTAAAATCTGGATTTCATAAAAATAAAATAATAAAACTGGAGTTTAAATGTAATGAAATATATAACATGATTGCGGTTACAAAACTACAACATTTAGCAACACATTTCTTTTTGTTGAAATGGTCGATGAGAAATATACTTAAGTGCAATTTTTTTTCCTATACCAATATCGAAGGATGCTTTCATTTTTCATTAATATCATAGTATCAGATTTGCTTAGAGATATATTTCTAAGTGATAATTTTATTTAATTCCAAACAATATAAATGATTTTAATAGATTTTTTAAAAAAAATTTTTACAATTGAAATGATAATACATATCTTGGTCTTATGAGAGAATGAGTCCAAATGAGAGAGAATGAAAATATCCGTAAAAAAATATATGATAAAATCTTTGTATTCTCTAATTAATGGGACAAAATCCGAAATGGATTATCAAAATATGGGATTATATCGAGTTAACTTTAAAATATCTATAGAATTATTGTTAAAGAGATTTATTATTAAAACGTTAGATGCTTTTTCCTTAAAAATAAATTTTTTCCAAATTAAGACTACTTTGTTGATCTTTTAATAACTTCAACAAAGTATGTTTGTGATCTATTATTAAAATATCAACAAAGAGTTAAAGTTGGTAACCTGTTATTAAAAGATCAACAATATATAATATTTATTAACCATAAAGTGATTGTGTTTCTTTCGTTATAGTTGAGATCATGTGTACGTCACTTTATTTTACTTATGATTGGTCTGTGAATTAAACAAATAATTGTTTCCTCCAATAATGTTGAATATTTAATTTTGTCGACCCATCAAAAACAAGTCAATTTGTCAGTGGGATTAGCTATTCAGTGAGCAGTTGGAAAGAAATTTAGCCAATATCTTAGTGGGATTAGCTATTTTACATGTTATGGGAGATTTGTCTCTCTTGATACTGCTATTAAAAAATAAATACTTATTAATCATTAAGAAAAGATAAATTTATTTCATGTAAAGCACATTAAATATTAATATTAGGTTGGGGAAAAAGAAATCCATTATTTTTACGTTAACTTAATGTAACTTCTTTTGGATTCACTTTGTAAAAAGGTTTAAAACAGCTTTCATGTAGATTTTTAGGTCTTGCGCGTTACGACTGCTGACATGCGGTTAACTTCGATCATTTTTGATATTTTATAGACATTTTCGACGATTCGTATCCTCATGCGAGGTGCATCTCTAACATCAAAAATACCCGAACGGAATCGACGAAACAAAAATTGTACGTAACTAGTTGTTACAGCCTTATATAGGACGATAAACACCTTTCACAATTTTAGCCACCCGGCTATCTTTTTCGCCATTACAAGAGAAATACGAAAATGTATCGAATTTTCTGTTTGTTGTCTTCCATTTTTAAAACCTTGTCCTCGTAACCGAATGAATCAAACAAAAAACCGCAAGAGGATATTTTAGTGTCAAATGTCACGTTTCCAACGAGCATAAATCAGAAATTGTTTGATAGATACCTCACTAGATAGCGATCACTACAGACATCTACCGAAAAAAATAATGGATTACTTTTTCCCCAAACTAATATTTGATTGTTTATGCAAGCAACAAATAAATCGTAACATCCACTTTAGGGTTAGTTTAAATCGGCATCGACGATTTAAATGTTTTTTTCAATTATTATTCTAAGTATCCAAAATTTAAAATCGTTTTTTTTTTTTTTTTTTTTTTTTTTTGATAATCATTCCTTTTTTAAAAGGGTAACTTTAAATAATGGCAAGACCACAAACGTGTATTAATCAATAGAATAATAATATAGGCACCACTTCCAACAATTAAAATCAATGAGCAGCTTAAAACCTAAACAACTAATTTTGATTTTTATTTTCATCCAGAAAGCCTCTCTTATTGGAGCTGACCAAGCAGCGTCCTTCACTTACAAAGAGTGAGCTCGGAATAATAGGCTTGAAAAAAGTTCATCCTCCACTTTGTGAAAATTAGAAGTTCGAAAAACGTCTGGGCCACACCTCTTTCGAGCCTTATCCCTATAAACTACTGGCAATCACTGTCACACTGGACACGCTTACTTCCATCTTTTTGAACTCTTTGCCCCAGCCATATTTCTAGTTTCCAATTTCATTTGTTTCCGGTTCTCTTCAAATGCAGACGATTCCTACTTTGGTTTCTTTTCTTGTTCTTTTTTTTTATTCTTTCTCTCTTTTTGTTCAAGAGCGTTTTCAAATGAAGCCGCCCTGACAATAAAGTAAACAGAACTTTTTCATTTTTTTTAGAACTTTTTTTTTCCTTCCATTTTTTCCCCCTCCGACTCGGCAGGTGAATGCATTCCGTTCTACTCATCATTCGTTCAAAGGGGCGGCCTCCAATTTCTCTCCCCTCCCCGCAGGGGGTTGGCCGAGGTCAGGGATTCTCAAGTCGACCCCCCGCAGCTTTCTGAATCGTTTTCGCCCAGCCGGAACGAGCTGTATCTTTGGAACTGAAAAGAGGGATTCCTGTTGTTCTTCCAGAATAAGAAATGTTTTCGTTTTCTTGGCTTTTTCAGGAGATCCGAAATGATCTTGCTGCTCTTGTCTGAAAAGCGCTCTATTCTGTTGCCATCATCTTCAAGTAATAATCACTACTATCCCAAACTATAAATTGTGGTTTTATTCTTCTTAAATGAATTTCTATTCAAATTCTGCCAATCATTTGGAGAAAAAAATATGTATGATATCCGCTTCACAAAATGGATGTTGGTACCAATGCGCTAAAAAGTAAAAAGAATCCCATAATTTTTAATTATCATTTTGTCAAATTGAACAGAAATAAATTTCAAATATAAAATGATGTACCATCATGATTTTTAAAAAATTTAAATTTTAAAATATATCTGCTGACATAATCATTTGTCTCGGAAATTTTGTAGAGCTCAAAATTAACATAAGAACCTATATGATTAATATTGATTACTAAATACTTATAAATATCATATATGTAAAATCGATTTAGAAAAGTAGAATTGTTTATTTTAAATATGAGATCAATTTAAATAATATAAGGGTTAATAATATACATACATCTATGTACTATTTGTATTATATTATGTACTGTTATATACAATTATGTGCATAGTTATTCTTACGAATTCTGCTAATTTTCTTAATAATTTTTTAATATAGCTTTGTCATAAAAATCACTGATAAAATATTTTAAAAAACTTTTTTCTAACTTAAAATTTTCTTTACAGATTCTGATATTTAAAGCCATTTTCTTACAGCAATTCTCCATTTTTGCTTCATTAAAATAAACGATGTTTATTTAAATTTTAAGGAAAATTTTTACGTTTTAAAGAAATTACTTTTAAATTTTAAAGAAAATTTTTAAGTTTCTAACGTTTTTAAGAAAGAAGAATATTAATTAGTTCTTTAATCCAATACAAAGGAAATTAATAAATAATTCTTTATTTTCATATTATTTTTGTTACAGCATTCGAATCATTATTCCTGAAATCTTATTTTAATATTTTTTTATCTTTTTCCCAATTATCATTTTTTTTTCCTTTCATATTTTGGTGAGTTTTTATAGATACAGATACTTGATGTAATTTCCAAAATGTTATTTGCTAACAAAATATTATTTAATAAACTAGTAAAGGCAAAATATTTATCTAAAAGTATATCGAGTAATTGTGGTCATTAATATACTTATATTTTTTACTATACATTACTAATGACACACAATTTTATTAGAATCAATAAATAATAAACCTATTTATAATAATTATTCCCAAATTTTACTCACTTTTATTTTCAACTTTATTTTTTAATTTCATATCAAACACGCGCGTTTGAAAAAATAACATTTTCTGCATTTAAAGATAAAATAAAAACTTTATTGAATAATTTAATACAAGAAAATAAACTTTATAAAAGCGACTCTGAAAATACATAAAAATTTAA